>OMKQ01041757.1:3878-14510 GCA_900302335.1 Phycis phycis
GAGAGAGAGAGAGAGAGAGAGAGAGAGAGAGAGAGAGAGAGAGGCAAATTAAAATGATATGCTAATTAGATATGGTGCATAAACATTATAGAGATGCTCTGCAGCATTGACATGTAGAGCCAGGCTCAGCATGCAAAGACAATATTAGTCCAAACGCAGACGTGCCACCTGCCTAAACAGTACCGCCTACAACACACCACGTGACCTTAAAGTGGAAGAACCCAAAACACAAAAGTCACTCGCCTGGATGCCGACAGAGCTGTCTTCCGACTAGCCCCGTGGCGGCGTCGGCCAGCGCTACACAGAGAGGAGCCGGTCAGCGCTAGCCGGCCGGCGGCGGGCTACTTTTACCCCAGAGCCCTCCAGCTAACGAAGACCGACAGGCCCAGATGACGCCGCACTGCCTAGGCCAATCACCGGAGCTCTTTGAGATTAGCCTAAACGTCTTAGCCGGCCTCAGCGCCACAGGTCCAGTAGGCGCTCCGCACGGGAGCAGGAGAGCAGGGCCTGCACTGGGTCTTAGCTCCCGCAGATCACTCAACATCTGCCGCATGCCACTCAAAGCCCTTCCTCTGGGATCAGTTTCTTGGAAAGTCAGAAGTCAACAGGATGAGCTGTTCATCTCGAGGCTTTGGGAGGAACAAGAGGAAAACTAAACAAAGCACAGAAAATGACCACAGCAAGCCATCTGTCCTTGTCGAATCAGAATAATAAGAACACTTGATTACACTTTGATTAAGTGCAAATGTACAATATACAGGTGATGAGGATCAGCATATCCACAGCTCAATACTACAAAGCCTCCACAAGGCTCATCAAAGCTAATCCTCATTTGTTGAATACATTAACTGAATAATTGACTGCTACTTGGAGGCCAAGAATTTCCAAAAGGTAATCAAACAAAAGTTGTGTGCAGAAGATCCAACCAGACAACCAGCGCATGGAAATCAATAAGTAATTATGAGCCCGCGAGCATTTAAAACCGGCCCCATTATCAGAGGGCTGCATCAGGCTAAGCCCGTCAGCGTGGAGGAGTGTGCCGGGCTTCTCCAGTCAGAACATAATTGATCTCTGGATAAGCCGGGCCAGTGCTTTGAGTCCCAGCCCGGGCATGCACACCCTCTGGGCAGGGATTAAGGTCAACAGCCAGGAAACCACGTCCCGTTTGAGACGACGTCTGGCGGCACGGTCAGGGTACAACTACAGTACGCGCATTAAGGGGAAGGATGGTGTAGCTAAGGTGTTTGATCCCCAGCCAGAATGTGCCGGGCTTGATCCCTGTTGTCCACACCTTTTTTTTGTTTCAGCAAAGCGCCCAACCGCTACCTGCTCCTGAACCACGTGATTCTGAAATCATTGTCACTGACAACATCGCAGTCGCTTTGGCTGACAGCATTAAATGAAACAACCAAATAGTAACTGCAAACGAACGCCTAAGCTGAGAAATCTCAACTATAAACGTGTTGTTGTGTTGCTCCAGTGCGCTGGGCGTGTTCCACGTTGCATTATCAGAACAAGCAACAGCAAACATCTGCAGCTCAGAGAGGAGGGGAAACGGGGCTCAGAAGAAGGCAGCGCTGGCTTGGAATTCCCACTCACAACCAACAACTGATTTGAACGCGTGGCGTTTCACTCGAGGCCCGCGCGCCACGGCGCTCGCTGAAGACCATTTCAAATCACCGGGCGCAGAGCGAGCGCGCGGCACACCTGTTTGAGGCAACGCATGAAGGAAATGGCATTTTCCGTGACGACATTTAAGCAGAGTCGTGGTGAAGGCCGAGAGGGCATGATGGCTTCCTCTTCCTCCTCCCCCTCCTCCTCCTCCTCCTCGAAAAGCACTTATTAAAGCATTAAACCCACTGAGATTAAAGTGTCATCGGAGCGTCTGGGGTTCCACCAACTTTGGGGACTTTCCATAAGCAGAATTGTCATTCATTCATGACCTTTAGCGCGCCGCTAATGAGGCGAGCGTGGGCTCAGCTCCGTTGTCGCTATTTGAAGCAGATAAAGCAGAAACGGTCTGTGGAGCAGAGAGCAATGAAGTCAAAAGTTTGAGACCATCAAGGGACGACCACGCCCGTCCTTATTCAGGAGCGTCGTTTCAGCTTCATGGCCGCCGTCGGGACCCCAACACACAACAGACACAAACTCAGGCGGGTAAACACAGACACACACTCACTCATACTCACTCATACTCACTCACTCACTCAGTCAGCCTGCGCTGGTGGTCGCTCGTCGGAGGACCAGTGGGATCCTGCAGGATCCAGGTCTTTGTGACCACAGAATACCAATTCTGCAGCCAAGGCAGTGGGAGCCAGTCTAGTCACCATGGCAACATGCAGACGGAGAGCCCGGCTCCTAATGTATGGGGAGAGGCACGGCGCTGTACGGTGAGGAACCGCGTGCAGAGACGCCGCAATTTGCTGGAATTACCAAACGACGGTAATTCTCTTCACGGTAAATTGTACCCTTTCGGATTACCAAACATGGCAGACTGTTGTAATTCTCCTACTGTGTGAATGTGGTAATTATGTTGACTCGAGCTACGGCAATGGGAATCTTGACTAGACAAGGCTAAAAACCCTACATTTTCGAACACTAAAACCAGATCCAAAAGTATTTTAGATTAGTTGTGGGGCGAGTATGCCAAACCATCTGACAGATGTTGGACTCACCAGAATACCCAGAACGCCCTCCTCTCCACAACACACATGCACACACTCAAACATGCAAGTTCATGCACACGCCCGTGTTCAGTCTTTGAAGACGGTTCAAATCTCCGGCTAGGCTTATCGTAATGGGCTTTAGAGGGTTTAGAATAACAAGGCCTCTTAGAGGCCAAACAGACAATGCCATCGAGATGAATACCACGGCTAATAATACTAGTACTACTGCCATGGAAACGCACAACAAAAAGACGGGCGGATGTGGCCTGGATGCTGCAAAAGGCTTCGGCGTGACGCCCAGGGGGCATGTGTAGCAACATGAATGACACGGTGAGTGAATGAATCATAGCACTGAAGGTCACCGCCGGCACCGTCATCTGTTGTCATCACTGTGTTTACCGGTCTTTACTTCTGGATCCTTTTTATCCACTTTCCTCGTCAGATTGCGAGGGAAAAAAAGGTGGTCTTTATTAATTGGATCCCAGGTGGGAACAGCAGAGGACACGGCAGAGGAGCAGGACAGGGATATGAATCACAAAGGGATACAAAAGAAAAGATGGAGGGGAAAACAATCAAGAACTACACCAAAGAAAATGCAAAACATGTTTCTGTAAGTTTATGGAAAATGGGGATTGTCTTTAACCTTCACCATAAAGCCTACAAGACATTGAACTAACTTGTTAAATACAGTTAAGATGGCACTCTCGGTCACAAGTCAGAGTTAAGAATCTCACTCTGACTCTAATATCATCATACAAACCACATGGGCTTTGATTTGATTGGACGGGATCATCCAATTACAGCTCTTGCATCACTGCAGGTCATTCAAGCACAATTTGGCTAACTAAATATAGACTTATTAAGCTAAACGCTTCCACATTCCCTCTCCAAATCTCGTGAAAGTGGGTCAATTCAGGTCTGCCAGGAATGAGCCCCAACAGCTGAATAAGTTATAATGTCTCTTAACGTAATAAGACGACCTAACCTGGAAACATTATGGCTACCAAACCTTCATTTAATATCTACTCAAAGTATTCCAAGCACAGTCATCCTATTTGAAATGGAGTATGAAGGTCCAACAGGTGCCGTTGTTCGATTCCCCGTATGATTATAGTTGCCAGCTGATTTTTCTTCATTTCTTTTCCCCCTGGCTGAGTCTGATTGGAAGTTCTTCCGGAGACCGCTGTCCAATTGCACGTGGCCTGAGACGACTGGCCCATCGGCACGGAAAAACAGACACGTGGAAGAGAGCGAACATCCTTTTCACAAGCTATTTTCTCTACTCCTGGCAGCGGCAAAGTAGCCGCATTGGCCGCAGCATTGTGCTCCTGTTAAAAGGGTGAACAAGAACCTCAGACGCCCCGGAAAGACCAGTCCTGCTGGTTCTCGGGGGGAGGATCTCCCCAGAGACATGTCTTTTGAAATCCATGTGTGCCTCCTCTCATCCCGGTGTCCGCTGACAAAGCTTCCATTCACTCGGTGCTGCACTTCCAGGAACCGCTTGCAGAAGGGGGGCAGTCAGGAGAAAGGCTGAAGATACTTCAAGGTGGACGCCCACCAGCCGGTTATCCCTCGCCTACCTTTTATAAAACAAACTCAGAGATTACGACGAGCGCTGGGTTGGATGGAGGAAGCCTGCGTGTGCATGGCAGGGGGGCTGCAGCTTCAGGCCAAAGTGAAATGGTCTGCTCTGCTTTAGCGTTTTCCTCTGCGATCTATGCAACAGGTCCTGCTTAAATTGGGAGGGCAATGCTGTCAAGTCAATATCTCCCCGGCAGGTATTGGCACAGAGGGGCCACAGCTGTGCCAACGCCCGCTGTGTGATTACTCTTTCCGTCGGTTTCTTCCCCCAGATTGTTTTCCATCCGTCTCCCTTTGTCTCTCCCTTTCAGACTTTGCTTCAATCTTTTACTTCATTTTCCCGAGCCCTCCCACACATATCTCTCTCTCGACCCAAGAGGGCTGAAATTCAATTACTGCAAAAAACATTTTTGGTGGAGGGAGGGAGGGAGTGCGCCCTGAATACGGACCAGGTAGAGCTGAAGGAATTCAGCAAGAAACAGACGACCACGAACCCATCAGCGAGGGGGTGGCACCGAGGCAGGTCTTTGTAGCCTCAAGTTGGAGCATTAAGGATAAGGCTGGAGTGAAATATAACGTGGTGAAGGCTTTTAATTAAAGTTAAGATAGAGAGTCAGTGACAGGAGCTGGAGCTCAGGGGAGAGAATCAGCCATGAGTGGAGAGACGTACTGAGCTTTCACCGCAGCTCCTCGTTACTTTGATCAGTTCTTTATGAGTTTTAATAACTCCTCAGTGGGAGAGCTGCACTGAATCTCTTCATGGTACGCAACATTTCCCAGGCTCCTGGTTTACAGGGTTTGAGGCTCATCTGTAAGGATATGGAGACGTTGATATTGCAAAGTATGAGTGGTATGCCTGGTAGAATGAACACCTGGAATGGAGATGTCAAGAACAATCCAGTCAAAGCATTTTGATGGACTGCATCAAAATCAGAAACGGTGAAGTTTAGGTAATATACTGTAATTTATCATTTAGGTTGGCGATGGTTTAAGACAAGTGTGAGCAGGTCAAATGTCTTTTCACCTGCCAGCAACTTTAACTTTTTTTTTTTTACCTGTCCAAAGTGTCAAATCCATCCACTATTGGCAGAGGTTTGTTTTGGACCCTGAGCATGAGGTTGGAAGTGGTCCCGTTTGGGTAATGTTAGCTGTGGTTCGGGTCATGGTAAGGATCTGGGCAACGCCTGCAGCACTGGGGCCTGGGGAGTCGCTGGCTTGTGGTTCAGGCACTGCAAACACTAACAGTAGTGGGGAATTCCATCTCCTCCTCATGGCCTAATTACTGCCAGTCACTGTGGATGTGACGTGCAGCGTTAAACCCACGAAAATGACCTACAGAATGTTTTCCGCAGCAGGACAGATTGAATGTTGATGGTGATATGGGGACAGTGAAGCCAACCCTCCGTCAGGATGTAGCCTACCGCTAAGAAAAAGGCGCCACAGGAAGTGGATTATCCCAGGATGTCACGCTGCCGGCCGACTTTGACATATCAATTACTTTTTTTTTTATCTCAACGAGAAATTCATAATTAATTGACCACGATCGCTGCAGCAGCTGGGAGGTTGCCGTGGCGATGGAGCAAGGTGGACCTCATGAGGACCGAGTCTTCAGAGTGAGTGGAAGTGAGTAACAGAAGCACGGCCGCGCCCGACAGGCGGCGTGAGGGTCCAGGTACAACCCTCCCACCGGGACATAATCCCACCCCATCAGAGCAACGCAAGAGCAATAGCCCACAAATACCCAACGAAGGGTTTGAATACCTTTTGTATATCTAACCCACCGACGGTCGCCGTGGAAGACCTCGCATGTGAGCAGAGTCAACCAGCCGGTCCTACTGATAGACGTGACGATGGAAAAACACGACCACTCCTCTGTTACTATAGTAACGTGGCACATAAACGAAATGGCCAGTGGACCTGGGTGTGCAATATGTAAACCACTTCTCTGAAATACATCTATCTGGCTCTGTTTTGGGCTTTGAAGTGATTCATACACTTAAATAGGTCATTCAAGCTCTGGGGTTTTTTTTTTTCGTCAGAATTCTGAGAAACACTCCTGGTTGTGTAAACTTCCCAAAAGGTTTAAATATTTGAGTCTCTCTGCACCGGGGCCCATTTTTGTCTCTTCCAAGATAAAGCGTGACAGTTATGAAATGCAAATGGCAGCGCGGGTCTCGCACAGTCAGACTCAGGACGTAGATAATACTTCAGCACCGGCATATCGGGGCCAAGTCTTATCGATTACGTTTCACGGAATATCCGAGCCATCTAAATTGATCTACGTGGAAAACAAACACGGCTCAGAAGGGAATTATGCGAAGCCATCAGTTCGCTCACAGCATGACAGACCACAATGTCACTCTAACCATATGAACCATAGGAACGTCAGTGCATCTCCCCTCCTCCTCCGAGGAGCAGGTCCCACAACGACGCTGACGGGAATCAAATGCCTCTGCTGCCGGCAGAAAAGCGTCAGACCTTTGGACCGTGGATTGGACACAAATTCTCAGTTCCGCCACACCAATCGCGATGACACGGTTAGAGAAATAGCTGAACTCACAAGAGCATATCAAATAAATAAGCGGCCTAAAAGGCGTAAAGAAATGTTGCTGTGTATCGCGTTGCGTGTACGTTATGATACCGGGGACAAGGACGTGTTACTCTTTGTTTCCAGAGTGGTCATAAGCCACAAAGTAAACCCACTTCTGGTGTCCATCAGCCTCAAAGACGTGGTCACAGTGGACGACTTTAATACACGGGAAACCACTGCAGAGACCCTGACCGCCCTGGAAGCACACCTCCCTCACCCCATGAGAAATGACCGGCCAGCGGTCACAGTTCATCTAAGAAAAGCATTGTGCGATGGAAACCATTCTGGCGATGGAGAAATGTGATACACTACGAAGCTCAAATCCCACATTCAGCGCCACAGTGTGAGTGTTGTAGCGCTGGCAGCTGTTCCATATCTGCTCACATACCGGCGGCCCTCGTGTGTGTGAGTCGACGCGCAGATTCCACCACAACTGACGGCAAAGTGGCCCCAAACACTGGCAGACAATTCTCCTGTTTATGTTGCCTCCACAGAACCGGGAAGATCTCCTCCCCTGCCATGCCCTCGCGATGTGCAACGACAATCCTCATCTTTTGTGGAGAGGGGGGGGGTGTGTGGGGTGTGGGGGAGCGAAACTGGGTCAATCAGCACTCAAGGAAAAAAAAAGGCTAATAATCTCCCAAAATACATTGTCAGTCATCATTTCAACGTCTGGGGGGATTTACTCCCCCCCCACACCCCATACAAAAAGCCACAGAACCTCTACCCGGCCCTACACAGGAGCAGTACCAACCCGAATGCGTGGAGTCACAACGGGCCGGTCCCTGCAGTGCGGCGCCGTCACCGCCCACGTGGAGGCGTGCGGCCCGTAAAGGGAGAAATGGCAGCAGATCCCCGGAGAAGACAGAACTCTGCGGCACCCTGATCGCAGGCTGCCTGGAACACTCCTCCTGCACCTCTTTGTGTAGCCATGGCAACCGACTCCTAGCAGGCCAGCCTCAAGGAAAACCCGCGATTGTGGGCGTGGCATTCAGTCCCAAACTGGCTTGCGGGGGGGGGGGGGGGCGGGGGGGGGGGGACGAATGGTATGGCCGCACGACGCACACCGGAGAGAGAGAGAGAGAGACACAGACAGACAGACAGACAGACAGACAGACAGACAGACAGACAGACAGACAGACAGACAGACAGACAGAGCACCCCGCGAACGGTCCCGGCTTCACCTAGAGAATCAGATTACGAGGACATCGCCGTCCCTCCAGACAGTCTTCAGTAGATTACAGAGGATTAGAAATATGATTAGAGATTTAGTCAAGAGGGGATGAGTTGCACTCTCTTCACTTAACCCGATGCCAAACTTGTGATACAGCCACCTTCTTAGCTCATATAAACATTAGCGGTATGCAATTACGTGCCATAGATTAGGGGTTGGACAAAACCTGCCCCGACGGCTGCTGCTCCGACTGCAAATCTGTGGACCAGAGGAGGTGGACTGAATGCAGCGCGCGCCGTATTTAGCGTCCAGAAGGGAGCAGAGTGAGATATGTAGGACAATACAGGCAAGCAAGCCCCGTCCTCCTGGCTAAATCAAGGCCTTTCTCTCCAGCGATGGCCTGCAAACACATTCCCCAGTCAACATGGGAAATTAAACACGAGAGGGGCCCTCTTCTGTGTCTGCTCTCCGTCGTTAACAATCCCCTCTTTCACCGCATGGTGTAAAAGACAAGTATGCCCCCGGGGAGGGGGGGGAGGGGAGGCGGTTGCCATGGTCACAATCTTACAGCAACTCTTTTACTCCAGCCGAAACTTACCAGCATCCATCTTATCCTAATCGCACTTAAAGCTTTGAGACTTATAATTGGTACAAGTGAGAGGAGAGGGCAATAATCGACAGCGCTGAGACGTCTTATCTGAATGCTGCATTCCCTCGCACCACGGCAGCAGTGGGTGGAGACAGGAGCAGGATATCATGATAATAGGATTCACGGACACGGACGCCAGCATATTCCCCCTCGCTGGCAGCACCCGAGCATTTATCATGTGAGGCCCGATGGCGGAGCAGCATCAAAAGAACTAAAAATCAATGGTTAATCAGGCTCTGTGCCTGAATGATCCAGCTTCCACTGTCTGAGAGTTCCCCCCCACCCCGCAGCAGTGGGACACGTGACGGAGATGATGACCACGGCCATCACCCTCAGCTTTTAGCTCAAGAGGGTTTGAACCTTCTTCAGAACTACGTCTTCCTCAGGCAGCAGCTCTGGCTCTCTCTGCCACAGCCAGAGTGTCACACATGTCGGCTCCGCAGCATACAGCAAAAAAAACCAAACAGATACTTTGCCTACAGCGGTCTGTAACCTGATCCCAGGGCATGGGTTGTGAATTTTTCATTGCAGTGAGCCGAGGAAGCGGATGGGAAGACAGCAGGGAATTCCCATGGGTAGAAGCATTATTCCCATACACAGGCACTTGTGAAGCTGCTTCCATTGTAATATTCCTGGCTGCTCCACCATAAGTATTAACATAACCAATTCATACACCCAACAATGCTAATGGTACAGATTAACTTTGGTAATACCAGGATAGATAAATAAGGCAATTAGAAACTATGAGAAACATAAATGTTAGAACAAACGATGTCAGTGTGCACATGTGCAGACTCTACGATTGAGAGATACCAGACCGCAGGGTCAGCTAAAGAGCAGTGACCTTGCTGTCCAGCGGGACGAGGTGTCTAGGGTGTCTGGCCAGTGTGGGTTCACAGAACGGCGTGCTGACAGTCAGCTTTGAAGTGCGCTCCCAGTTGGAAAGGCCAGCCTCGTTCATTCCCCACCATGGCGTGAAGAAACAGTAGCTATGTTCTGCACACCGTACACAACACTACGTCACCGCCGGACCATAAATAAAATAAGGAGACGCAGACAGTGGCTCCGTTGGTAGCCAAGACTGGGATGCTGCCGAGAGGAACATCTGGTACCACGGAACAATCAACAGTACATCACTTTTCTTTAATCAAATAATATTCCAATGGCAACAAACGTTTGTTAGCGTTCGTCCAAGTGGAATAATTAACAACATGAGTGGACAGTGCTAAACAAACGTAAGAGTCAACAACAGCTCACGGAACTAAACAGATGTTTCAGCTGGAGATATTGTAGACCGAGTGGCTTCTCCAGGTAAGACATCACTCAGCGACACGTCGTGTTCCAGTGACAGCGTCTTGTTCTGGGTCTGTCCTCATGTCTCGCTGATGAATCGGTGAAATAACTCCATGGTTCACAGCGATGGTGTTCACCAGACAACTGAAAGAAGCTCTTCATCATGTTTCTTCTCATTAAGTCAGAAGCTCATTACCAGTCCACTGACAACAACAAGGCACTGCTGGAGTGGCTTACGCCCATAATTGCTTTCCATTTCACTGCATGCCTGACAGCAAATGGGGGAAGAATGAGCAGTGAGGTGATGGTTGAGTTTTGTGGACTTGTGTTGTGAGCGCTTGGCCTTTTAAAAAGGCCTGGGTGGTCCCTACTGTCCTAGTCTCTCCGGTCACATACTCGTGCCTGGGTGGTCAAACAATGTATGGACCCAAAACTTGTAGCTGGTCAACTACAGTAGAGCTCAAATCTCCAGTCAACTAAAATGGATCAAGAACTGCAAGTCACAAAAATCACCACTCTCTGCTAACATTTACCAAGACGTTGGCCTGGGTTTGTGTTTTCGTCATCGTTTCCCCATCACTCCCAGAGAGTTAGCGATAGCTGCAGAAAGAGCTGAGCCCTGCTACAACAGCTTGTTAATAATAACACTTTGGGTACACGCGGCAAGCTATGACCTTCT
>OMKQ01041763.1:0-17558 GCA_900302335.1 Phycis phycis
AGAGAGAAAGTAAGCACAGTTAATTTGCCCCTAAACTCTGGTTAGCATGAAGTGGCACAAGTATAGATAAATAGATAGATAGATAGATAAGACTTTATTAATCACCGAAGAAAAATTGTGTCGCCATAGCAGCCAGGGTACATATACAAAAAATACAAATAGAAATAAAATAAAATACCATGGAATGGTATAATTGAATATGAATATGATATATTATATATAATATCAGTACGGAATGTAATTAACACATATCCCATATGTTGTGAAATATATGTTTCAGTTGATTTAGTCCAGTTCTGTGATGGTGGATATGACAGAGGCAGATGAGTAGTAAAGTCTAATGTAAAATTGGTGAGATTTCCTTTGTAACACGACAACTTGGATAGCCCATTCTCGGCATACTGTATGTCTGGATCAGCCTCACCAGGTGTTTGTCACTTGTTCAGAAGCACGAGTTGGAGTCCATTCCTTTATCACCTGTGTGTGGAAAGAGTCCACACACGGGTCTACTCTCGTTTTCACTTTTGAATGAGTCATGTACACATGGCACATGATGAAGACCTCAGGGTCCAGATATTGTGAATCGCGTCAGACACAGAGTTCACTGAGGGCATTGAGCTCTTTGCATTTCTTTTCTTTTTTTTTTGCAAGGGAATTAATATTCCTAGAATGTATGCTATATATCAATTTCAGATGAAAATAATGCCATTTATCCATCAAGCCTGACAACCAACTTCTGGCATAATTTGTCGCTCCCTTGAGCCCAACGTGAGCACAGCTGCTTTGCGTGCAAGGCCTCCCAACTCCCGCAGGTCCTCATCTGTGACCTTTAAGAAGAAAATAATAGTAGTAGTCATCATCCTACTCAGAAAGGTGTCTTATATATTATAACATATCTTTTTGTGATGTAGACGTTGGATTGCTCAATATGATGTTGTTACAGTGGAGAAATAAAAGATTGCAGGGCTATTTAAAGCAGTTGCATTGTTTTCTTTAAAGACAACCGTTTCAATGACATTCATATGAGTTTAGAACTGAATTATTGCCACCGCTATAGAGACAACCAGTCAAAATCTTAACGTCACCATTATTTACTATGGATTCCACATTTTCCACATTCATTGAAAATGCGTGTAATACCAATTTTGACCAGGAGTTGGCATGGTTTAATTAAATATAATTATAATAATTAAATATAATTAAACCAACTAGTACCATTTTACACCGCCCCGCAATGGTACATCCGAAGCCGAAACAAGCATGTCGGCGCATATTGATGACGCGACATTCGAGGAAAAACATCAACAGAGCCCAGCTGTTAGCTTAGCCTGTTTAGCCTGCATACGGTTAAATGTTGTTATTTTAGGTTCAAAGTAATTTTATTTTTTAACAGGGCATCGTACTGTCATTATCTCATATCTGCCCACGCCTCACATTTACAAAAATAGTCTAATTCGGACACGGAGTCCAACGGGCTTCAAATTACCGTTTTATTTACTGGTAACTCGTATTGTATTACATCGAAAGGTAATGCTATATATTTCTGTTTTACGCGGACATCATACTTTGCAATCCAAATTACAAGGTCAAACATGTAGCTAAATGTTAACATGTCCACATAATTTGAACAACTCTCGAGTGTACTAAAGTGCTTGGGTTATCTTTTAAGCGTGACTGTTGCGCTAGCAAATTCATTGTTCAGTGACTAGCGTGCTTTATAGAGTGCCGTCTAATATGTGCCATGTTATGATGATAACATTAATACATTTTATGTCTTCACTTTAGTTTTTTATCAAGATCCAACAAAACTTGACACATTTATGGCAAAACTACACCATAAGACTTCAAGGTGCAGAATTTGACCTCCAATGGCCACCAAGATTAAATCATCCACTATTCGCATGTCACCACGGAAGAGGTCCCTGGTTTCTCTAAACAGCAGGAGGAAAACTGTGGAAGACTTCTTCCCTTTTAACTTCTTACCTGTGGAGTGCCAGTTGCACGTACTATCCTTCCTGAATGAAACGGACAAGTGCAGCTGTGCACTGGTCTGCTGTAGCTGGAGTTGTCTCGTCCGCTCGTGGAAGCTGTGGAGGGTGGCTGACTATCGCCGGGGGATCATGCACCTTGGCCAAGAGGGGCTGCTTGTTTCAAACCGAGAGTTTGAGCGGTGGAAAGCCTGGGTTCACCATTACACTCACCACCTCATCTCCCGCCATGCCAGCTTGTTGACCCTGAAGGCCAGCTTTGACCTTGGGGACAGATGCAACAAATGGGGAGAGCTGTTGAGTCACCTGCTGGATAGTGTCCACTGCATAGACCTTGGCCACCTTGACCTCAACTGGACCTTCACGCTTTTTGAACCCCTGGACCTCAGGATCCACTCCGGTTCGAGCTCCCACCAGGAGAGTAGCTCCCACCAGGAAAGCATTTGCAAGATGGATCAGGTAACCGATTTTTGTGTGAATGCACACCTAATACAACATAAATTTGCTGCATATTGTCATTAGACTGTAAATAAAAGAAAACAAGCTGAATTAGTTTTCAGTGCATCCTATGCAGTTGAACTAATCTTTGGAATGCAAAGCAGACATGTGTTGTCAGCTGGCACTGTAAACAATGGACTAAACAAGGCCATACCCTGTTCTGCGGCACAGCTAGCAACCATACTAATTTAACAACAAAAAAACTGTCTGGTTGAAGGGGCGCATTCATGGGAAGCTACTCCCAGAGTTCTACAAGTCTCTATTAGCATTGCATAGTTTACTATTTGAACATTCAAGACTGCCAAGTATACATTGTGTGGTAACACTTTATTATTAGGTTTAATCTCAGGTTGTTTAAAAGGCATAACAGGTAACATTTCCCCATTAAAATATCTGAAAACGACTAGACTAGATGTTATATCGTTTGTCGAGTTGTGGTCTTACACGGTCCCAATTGTTTCCAACAATGCTAAGAATCCGTAGTTTTATTCATGGTGACGGTTACATTGCATGTCTACTGATTCATGTGCCCTTTGCCCCGTGACCTCTGGGAAACACAGGAAAACAAGTCTGTCTGGGAGAATGACACGGTCAGCCATCGATAGTGTCTCCCATGCAGTGCTGACCGATTGATTCGCTGTCGCTCTCTCTGTAACAAAACACACTGACAACAGATCATCTGTACATATCCTCCCGTCAGTGCACACTCTGAATTACAACATGCGCTGGGGGAAGGCTTGTTCTTTGGCTTTTCCCCACAGAGAAGACGCCTGGCCAAATCAATTGATGGAATCAAATAAAAAAAACTAATTGAATCCCTTTCATCGATGTGAAAAAAGTCCACAATAATTTTCATTTTCACCAATGTACACATATGGAAAGTCACTTGAATCTGTATCACATTCTGTCTGTTAAATCAGTTTCATCTGTTTTATATACAGTCTATGTTTAAGCTGTGAGATTACACCCGCACCAGAGCGCCATTGTCCACGCAGTTCTTCACCTGCTGTGACACGGCCTGTAAAGATTAATCAACATCACACCTGGTGTAAAATAGTGGCTCTTTAATATTATTCATCACTCATTCATCATCAACTAATATAGTTTTGTTAATGGTTAGTTCATCATTACCTACATTACTTATGGCTGACCAATATAAAGTGTCTAAGTGATAAAGTCTAATTGTGGAAGTTGTTTGGTGGCAAGATACAATTAAATCATTAACTTAATTTTAATTGCCACTGTGAGCACAGTGATGGAGGCATGCCGATTTGGGTGTAAGTCCTGGACACTGAACCTCTTAATTCCTCTTCATTTTTTTGGGGCTTGTTCTAAAAGAGAACGTCAGGCCTTCTGTCCAAAAGTAAGGACTCGGCTTACTCGACAAGTTGGTAATCCTAAGCACTTAAACAGATCCGCAACATGTCAAAGTTTGGGTCAAAGTCCAGAGCTGGCTGCCGATAAGGTGTATTTTCTGTTCCAGCATTCGTGTGAGGATACCCATGTTTGCCTTTCTCTCTGATTTAATGTTTTTTTTAATTTTATGATTGATTGCCAGGTGACCAGTTTCCAGGAGCTCTTGGCCAAGCTAACCCAAAGCTGCCCCCGCATCTCCAAGATGAAGATGCATTTCGACTGGTCCGACCTGTCTGTCTCGCTGCTCTCCCAGTTCCAGCAGCTGCGCGTCCTGGAACTCAAGTACTTCTGGGTTTTCAAAGGGGTCACCCCCTCAACGCTGCAGACGCTGACCAACTCCCTGCCTAACCTGAGGTCTCTGACCCTACACATCCTGGTGCCCCTCAGGAACCTGGGCATCTCCTACACGCTGGAGTCCACGTGCCTGGAGTTCCTGGACGTGTCCCCCAGCCGAGGTTTGGTGTTCTCGCGCCTGAAGCTCCCGGCGTTGCGTGAGTTCCGGGCCCGGAAGATGGTCCGCGGTATCACACTGGACCGCAGGACCAGGCTGAGGATCCAGAGCCGCTGGCCGTGTCTGTACCACGTCCTGCGAGACGGGGCGCCCAAACTCCAGGCGCTCAACAACGAGAAGCTTGTTCCCACTTGGAGAGAGGACAGCTACACCGAGCTCTCTGCCATCCTCCAGCAGTCCTGCTACTGTGTCCAGCATCTGGACAGCTGGCTCTGGTGACACCGTGTGACCCAGGACACTGAGAAAATGAGACCGGGCTGTAGCTGCTAGACGATGACATCAATTATACATCGGTTAAGATGTTTTTTTCTTCATCAGTGGTCTTTTACAAGTCCTCTAAAATACTCGCCGTTAGGATCATGTCTTACGAGCATCTGTTCTGGTCAGCCACTCTTTATCTTTGTTTTAACAAGCGTTATATATATATATATATATATATATATATACTTGAATGACAAGCTGCCGAGGGAGTCCGATAACCAGAGTGAATGGCTCTCTCCCATTATGGTATTTTCAATACATTCTTTAATTGATTAACCTTTTAGACCTTTTAGTCTAAACCTTTTAGTTTTATTTTTAAAACGAAATGCATATCAATGAATCATAGTAGCCTTTCTTTTATATTGATTTTATATCACAGATTCCCCCACATATATGCAGTGTGTGCTAGCTTTTCCCTGTCGATCAACAAAGCGTCTGTAGAAATGTTAAGCCTTCTGGTAGTTTGTTTTGAATTGACTTGAACGATTGCCTTTAGAAAATTGATGAATTCATCAATAAACAGATGGCTCTCCTGTCAGTGAGTGAGGAGTGCAGTGCACTTTTTGCATTTGAGAATGCCAGAAAGCTGCGCAGAGTGATTTGAGTAGTTTGAGCGAGGTAAACATCTCATCAATGACCAGCGAAAGAGACTCAATCGACTCGAACAGTCTTGGATTTAGGAAACTTAGGAAGAGCCATGAAACGGTTCTTTCCTTAGAGCTAAGCTTTGGTGGGTTTGGGTCAGTGTTGCAGGACAGAAACCCTGCACTGGCTGCTGTTTACTTCAACACGTGTCCCCTGACTGGTCCTTGCATTTCATCATTATTTGTTATTTTGTTCCCCCTATAATGCTGTTATTGTGTACTGTACAATGTAAACATTGAATGGTTATTGTCTTAAAAAACTGAATGACTATGCGCGGACACGTATTCCATAGTATCACTAATCAGCTGTTGTTTTGGTTCATAAGGATACAAATGTCAATTTAACTTGTAAGTTACTACTTTTACCTCAAATTAATTAATGCAGTGATGCAATGGCTAACGGATTAAAACAATCGATTGATGTGATATGGACATTAAGCAAATCACATCCACAGCCACCTGACAATATCTACACTCACATCTTCACCGTTTTTTTTTTGCAGTCACAACGACCAAGTCGAACTTTGTGTTCTTATTTCTACCTTTTTTGAATCCTCATTAGCTTGCCTCCTTTGCACTATGCGCAGCATCTTGCTGTTTTACTTTCCGCCAACAGAGGTCAATGTTGAGAACGTTGTTCTGTCACCACCATTCATTCCGTCGACAGCTTTGTTTACATTTGCACTGGCGTGTGGTTTTGTCTTGGACCCTGGAGTTCTGAGAGTGATTTCCCTCAATGACCATTGACTTTACGTGGAAACATTTCCAATATTTGTGTGAAGGTATTTATGGTAGTTTTAATATAGAAACTCATCATGACAATTTGGGTTTCATAATAAAAAAAAGCATACAAACTCACAAAAACGTGTGTGTGTGTGTGCAGTAACTAATAATGAAGAATGAACTTTAACGGATTACCTCCTTGATGAGTTTTTACACCACCATACCCCTTGGGAAAACAAGATAATGAAGGGACAATGTTGAAATCAAACTCTTTTTGATTGACTCCCTCTAGAACTGTAAAGTGTGTGTGTTGCATTCCATGTGTGTGTCCGAATGTGTTATGCTATTACAATGCTGTGGTTGAACGTCATCCTAATCAATGTGATGATGACAGAATCTGGTCTCTTAGCAGAGAAACCCATAACCGCTCCAAGCCCAGTGGTTTCTCAGTGTGAGGGAAAACGACAATGTTTTCGTGTTGCAAATGCATGTCTGAGATGTGTGAGGTGATGTGGTTTACAATTAGCAGATTCTTCTCTATTCCACTGCCATCTCAGTTCCTCCTTCACTCCCTCTCCCCTCTAGCAAGTTTCCTTGTAAGCCCATTTTGTCTTGTGAGGTCAGGACGATGCTTTGAGCAGTCAGAACTATAGCTACCTGTTTTGAGGGTATTTCCTACTAATGGAAGGTGGAGGAAAGCACACCACAAGGACTCAGGACCTGGACGCTGAATCTCACTTCTAACCTGTTATCACAAAACTAGGCCACTTGCTGCTATCACATAAAAAGGGGGCATTTAGCAGACGCCTTTGTCCAAAGCAACTTACAATCAGTAACTTTGTGGGGGTTCGACATGTGGCCAGTTGGAGGAGGGGGCTCAAGGGGATCGAACTAATCTACGGTTAGTGGACGACCCGCTCTGTCCACCCGCTCTACCCACTGAGCTACTGCCGCCCCATATCACATATCCTAAGACCCATGTGGAATCCTTCCCACCCACTCTCACACCATATCTTCATAGAAAGTCAGATATTTGGTCTGTTTGCTGTTCAGGTTTTAATATGTGAGGTTGTGGAGTGTGTGCACAACTGTGCGCTCCAATGCGCACGTGCAGATGTGCTGGTCCTGATTTAGGAGGGGTGTTGTGAAGAGTGTTGCTCAAGATTTATCCAACCCCTGGATTAGTGGCAGGACTACACAAACCACCACCAGATGTGGGAGTACACGATATGACGCAGTATTAACAAGTCCAATGACCATCGCCCTGCTGCAATGTATGTCTTACTCTTTGCTCCTTCACCAATCCTCAGGTTAATGCTTAATCTGTGTATGACCACTTAATTGCAAAGACCAAGCCCCATTTATGGTTGGGAGGTCCTTCGGATGCAGATACGCTGTGAGCATATTGCAGATCAGAGTGGGAAGGTGTGCAGGTCACTCTACTAGACCAGCTGTGCATATCTTCCAGTCCGAAAGCAGGGACATCTGGGACACACACACCGAAGCGACAGAGCAACAGGGAGAACCCGACATGGCGAAACAGCTGTACGTGTCCAAGGCCTTCGCCATCGTCACGGTGCTCCTGACCGTCTCTGCCATCGGGGGGATCATCACCATGCTGATCATTTACCAGACTCAGATCGAGCGGCTGAATCCGACGCCCCGGCCGACCACGCCGGTGCCGACCACGCTGCCCACGGGCCCCCCGCCCGACATGCGCCTCCCCGGGAACCTGGTGCCCAAAATCTACACACTCTACCTGCAGCCACACCTGTACCCCAGCCTTAACACGAGCGACGTCAACGCCACGGAGCAGACCCTGGTCTTCACCGGGAACTCCACCGTGTTCTTCCAATGCGTGGAGAAAACCATGAGCATCATCCTTCACAGCAAGGATCTGACGCTGCTGGGGATGAACGTGACCGACCTGGACACGGGCGTGCTGCTGCCCTACGACCACTATGTGCAGTACGACGACGGGTCGAACTTCCTTGAGGTCCAAATGTCTGCCGCACTGGTAGAAAGTGGAAATTACAGTCTGTTTGTGGAGTTCCAGGGAGTGATCAATGAATACCCTTCAGGATTGTATGTAAGCACGTACACCGAGGACGGCCTGAAGAAGTAAGTGAGATAAAACATCTCTCAGGTAACGGTGGCGCTTTGTGAGGGACACATTTGTGACAGGTCCATATCGTGGCAGTATGTTATAGGTAAACAAATGGCAATTGCCATTTTGTATTTTTAGGTGTTAAATCAGAAAGCTATTCACAGGTGTGTCTGTATACGTATGCGTGTGCGCACGCCTGTGTGTTTGTGTGTTTTATCGAGAGAAATGGGAGAGTTGAGGAAATGACAATGAAGGCAACGGGGGTAAAACCAGGTTAAAACATAATGCCCCTTGGGCACACTGGTCTCTGATTACCTCACGGGAGGTTCATTTCTAAATGATTCCAGACGTGGAGTTCTGCTGGCCTCCTTCACCATGTATTCCCACCTGGGCTTTCACCAGCGAAAGCCTCATGTTTGCTCTGTATTTTAGCACGTTTTAAAGTTCTGTTTCCTTTTCATCAGTCAAAGGAACAATGGGCCGATTGCTGAGAATTGTGAAACTCTCTTTGCATGGAAGCACCTCTGTCCAATATGATTATAGTAGAACAGCTACAAAAGATTAAGGATATAAAAAAAACCTGCAAAACTAAACGGGAAACAGATAATTAGATTAGCTTTAATTTAGAAATTGTTAAAACGTGACAAAAAATATATATAGGTAAGAAAACAAATTCTGAATTTGAATAACCAATGAAATAATCTGAAAAAGCATACAGAAAACTCTTAATAAACATGACTAAACTAAATATTTAATCTCCAAAATGATAATCAAGGTATTCCATTCCTCCAAAATTCTCATTATATATATACTTATTCATTATTTCAAAATTTGAAGGACATTTTAAGGTTTGTAAGTCTCAAATCTCACTCAAATCCCAATTATTATTGTATTCTGACACTTATTTGATGTTGTGTTTTTCTTTTTACTTCTATTATGCAAAGTTGAGCTGATAAGAATTTCACTGCTAAAATTTCACTGCTAGAACGTTGTTATCTAGTATGTCACAATAAACTTGAAACTATAAAGCCTAACATAAAATAGAACATTGATACAATTAAATCAAAAAATTTAAAGTTTATCGGATACAATTGATCACTGATATCAATCAATTACATTGTATTATCATTACATTTACATTTAGCAGACGCTTTCATCCAAAGCGACATACAATAAGTACATTTGTCAGAAGAAGGTGAAACATTTCATTGCTGTTACTTTCTTACTAATACAGTAAGAAAGTCACCAGAACAAGTTTCAAGCAGTTCAATTACTAGGTTAACCACTGCTAATATACAACATCTCTGGTTAAGTGCCAAGTGGTACATTTCCCACAAGGGGGTATACAGAGTATAAAGATATGAGAAATAGAAATTGTTTGTTCCGAACATGTGCTGGTCACTGACGTCATGCATTTCAAGGAAACACCCGGGCTCATAACTGTGTCATACTCCTGTGATAATGCTTGACGATAAACCTGATGATGCCCATAAAGACACAGATACGAGAGCATACGATCACATCGAAGGAACCGATCCCCGTTCCTTCAAGCAGATGTCGTGTATTGGGTTGACTTAAGTCGGCCTGCCGGCGTTTGGCTGGAATCACTTAAAACGTCAAAAAAGTTTGACGAGATGGGATAGCAGCTTGTAACAACTGGTAATCCATTGTAAAAAGCTTGACGTATCTGTGACACACCGTGTCAAGGCAAATCCATTCAATTTGTATAAGCCCGTAATCACTGTTGTAGGGCGTCAGAGGTCACGTGGCACCCTCCTAACCACAGCCCAGTCATGTCAAATTTAAATTGTTCTACATTAAACAGTGCACACAGGTGACATATCTATAACATGTGCATGACATGTGTACAGGTTCGTCGCCGCCACCCAGATGGAGCCCACCGACGCCAGATCAGTATTCCCTTGTTTCGACGAGCCCGCGTTGAAGGCTATGTTTGACGTCACCATTGTTCATAGGCGTCCCACGACCGCACTGGGAAACTGGGCACAGGACGGTAAATACTGACACTGAAAAATACTACTACTGTACTAACATGTACTCAGACATATTGTTTGAGAGCATTGTATCGTCGCAAACCGCTCTCACTGTGTAGGAACGATTAATAATGGACAATTGCTTTAAGTGGTGAGTTGACCGACCGATCATCTTTCCATTGTAGACTCGGGCATCATAGATGACGAGTGGGAGTTCACCAAATTCTTTCCCACCAAGCTGATGTCCACATACCTGTTGGCCTTTTCGGTCTCGGAGTTTCCGTTTGTCTCGAATACCACCTCTGGAGTCAAGGTAGGGTTGCCATGGAGAAGAGGGAAGGTGCTGAAAACACCGTTTCTCGCGAGAGAGTTGGCGAAACAAAAGTTTTGATTCGCATAGGTGACCGTATATTTAGGATTATTTAGGATTGTACAGAACTACACCTTGAAATGACATGATCCTGTTGTACAAGCGCCGTAGACACATTTTGAGTCTAAAATTATTTAAAAAAAAAATGTAGTCCCTATTTGTGAATTGAGATGCTGGATGACACTACTAATCCATCCAATTTAAACGCGTAACAGATTATGTAGTCCCGCCCCCTTTAGATAGACTAACCAATCACTAACCAGGCAATAGCCTAATGTAGCCTACTTGTTGATTGCCCACAGAACACCAGACACCAGAAGAGAAATTACAGGTTTCATGCCTTACCTTCACCATTCACCCAAATCTCATGCAGGCACAACATGTAACCAGTGTGAGCATATATTTTGGGTCGATGGGATGTTTTCTGTTTTACTAATGAGATCAGTAGCCTATTACCTGCAGTCTATAAATGTAATGTTATAGTTATATACCATCCAAAAGTGACAGAATCACCAATCATCAGCTCACCATTAAGCCCTCTTTAGAATTGTGCCTTGTGTACAGCTTAAAGACCCGTTGTGAATGCGTTAGCACATATTATATTCATATATATTCACCTACATAGAACATTTGTGTAAGCCTACATAGGCTATACTGTGAACATATATGCTTCTTCGTGCAGACGCATGCTCGGAAAGAAGCCATTGAAGCCGGACACGCTAATTATGCAAACAAAATGGCTGGGGAGCTCCTCAAATTCTACGAGGAACGCTTCGACATCAAGTACTCTCTTGCAAAGCTGGGTAGGGCACAGGATCGCCTGCATGAAGATGGGATAGTTGAATGGTTGCACAGATGAAAGAATACACACACACACACACATGTATATGTGTGTGTGTATACATATATATGTATATATTCAACATATAAAACTGTTTCTGTTGTCCACAGACCAGGTTGCGGTGCCGGACAGTGAATTTACAGCCATGGAGAACTGGGGTCTGGTTACGTACTACCAGTCGACACTGCTGTATGATAAAGACAATTCTTCAATGTTCCACAAAGAAGAGGTTCTGGAGGTTATTTCACATGAGCTGGCCCATCAGGTAAGAGAGTTAAAATAACTTCACACATACACACACATACAGTATGTATATTCTATTATATATTATTCTCCTCCCTCACTAATAGTGGTTTGGAAACCTGGTGACAATGGAATGGTGGAATGACCTTTGGCTGAATGAGGGCTTTGCCGTATATATGTCCAAACTGGGAGTTGACCATGCAGAGCCCACCTGGAACATTGTAAGGACAGATGGATCTTTTTTTTTCTCTTTATCATTTACTTTCTCACATAAATGGTTTGTTATACATCCTGCTTTAGTCTCCATGACAGCTGACATATAGCTCTATAGCTATGAAATTCTAAAACCAATTTCTTGTTTTCAGTTTATATGCATATACTGTATAGTGGAACAAGATGGGCTCCTATTTAGTCGTCATTTGAAAATTCTCTCAGCCCACACAGTCAGTCCTGTGATGGGGATTTTAAGAGCTTATCTCTGTCTATGTTGACTCCTGTTTTGTCTTTCCCCAGAAACAACTGTTTGAGATGGAACACCGACAATCCGCATTCGAAATAGACGCCCTGAACTCCTCTCACCCTCTCAGTTCCCCGGCAGGCGACATTCAGTCTGAGCAACAGATCAGTGAGCTCTTCAGCGCCATTTCTTACTCTAAGGTAGGTCCTGCGGCACACAGAGAACCGCAGAGACATGTTGGCAGCGCTCTGTGGACAGAAATGTGTTTGATGTGGGGGGTAAGTAATACCAGAGAGAATTCTTCTGTGGGTCAAAGTACGGCGATGCCCGACACTCTTGTCTTGTTTCTGCAGGGCGCCTGTGTGTTGAGGATGCTGGAGGACCTTCTGACCGAACCTGTGTTTCTTGCCGGGGTCAAAGTAAGAGATGACCTCTGACCTCTTTTTTTTTGTTAGCAAGCACATTAATAAGATATCAAGACAACTATCTAGTGAATGGGTTTTTGCTGTGGAATGGCGTCAAGCCAAAATGTTATTTGGATGTTTTAGTTTTGTCTCGGGCCGCTTACAATGTTTTGAGGACATGCACATCATCTATTCGGTCAGTGTAAAAGCTGATACAATCTTTACTGCTGTTGAACATGCAGAATGGAAAACTATGGCAATTCCCTTCCCCTTCCCTTTGAGTCACAGTGAAAATTTGTTGCACAGTTGTCATTTGCCTATGTATTCACTTTATTAATTTCCCTCATCTCTCTCTCTCTCTCTCTCTCTCACTGAATCTCTGTTCATGGTAGATGTATCTCAAAGCATTCGAGTTTAAGAATGCCAAAGCACAAGATCTGTGGACATATATGCAAAAGGTAACAAAGATTTATTTATGTCTATCTTATGCTCGCCTGTTTCCACACTGTAAGCATGCAAGCATGTAATAGTGATGCCCTTGGAGAGTTTCATGTGTATGGTTACCAGGGCAAAATAAGTAAAATACATACACTATACATCGTTCTAATCTGTTTTTACCAGGCCCTAGATGAAGAGGGTGGCAGCATTAATGTTGCTAAAGTGATGAACACATGGACCCAGCAGATTGGGTATCCTGTCATCACCATCAACACCAGCAGCGGAGAGGTCTTCCAGAATCATTTCACACAGGACCCGTCCACAGATTCAGGGTATGTTAATGACGTCTGCCCGGAGACTGGAATTGATCGTTAAGGCACAGCGTAGTGGCCCACCCCCGGCACAGTGACTTGGCCAGCAGGGCTTCTGAGAAAATGTTCACGAAGCTGGAAGATGGCTTTTTGTTCGCATAATAACACATACATGCAAAATGCGTGATTACACTTGCCAGGTACATAACTTGGAGATTAAAATATGTCGCGAACAATTTCCCACACTTAAGATATTAGGCTTTCACGTTGCACCTATATTGGGATGGAACATGAAAAGATATTTCATTTGTGTAGTTTGATGAACTGTCACGTCACTGTAAACGACCGCTCGTGTTTTCAAATGGCTTGTGCACCACCACAGAACATGCATGTGACATGATTTTACCATGATCATGTCATTTGTTTGTATGCATGGATCCAAGGTTGTTGTTGTTGACTTGTTTTTGTTATCATCCCATTCATGTAGTCAGGTATGGCACATCCCAATAAGAGTTATGTCAGAGACATCTCCTCCCTCTTTTGTGTTGCTGGAGACCGGTAGCCCAGGTAACACGACCCCCAACCACAGTCCTGCCCACACCGCGGGTCTCTTTCACAACACATTTAATGCTTGGCTACACATTCACAAAGAATGAATGATAACACTGCTAATATTAATAGTAACAATGGTATGCATTTTATGAATACATGGAAGACATTTTCGGTGTTACACATCTGATTTTAATGTATTCATTTACATTTACATTTACATTTAGGGCATTTGGCGCTTTTATCCAAAGCGACAAAAAGTACATTTGTCATAATGTATTTGTATTCAAATGCATGAGTATCTGCCTGCCATTTTGTGTGCTTATTCGTGCAACACACTGTGACCTCACATCACATGGCAGCATCACACCACCATTCTGTTGTTGCCTGACAAAGACTTAAGGCAACACACCTTGACCCCTCTTCAGCCAAAAGTTACCTAAAATACTTATTTAAGTCCTTATGTACTGACCACACCAATGGCAAAGTCATGTTCTGCCTTTCCTTCCAGTGAAAAAGAGTGCATTCCAATCCAAGGATGGAGAGTGGATTCTGGCCAACATCAATGCTTCTGGATACTACAGGGTGAACTACAACCCCAAGAACTGGGAGCGTCTCCAGGATCAGCTGGAGAAGGACCCCAGTGTAGGTACCATGCAGTTAGTTAGCGAACATTGCTGTAAGTCGACCCGACTTGATGTGGGTTCACTATTGACAATGTTTCTGACTGCAGGCCATACCAGTCATGAACAGAGGACAACTTATCGACGATGCCTTTCATTTGGCAAGGTAAGCATAACTCTACTTAACTATACATGTTTTTCAGTTGTATTTATTTGTATTTACGATCAGTTCCAGGCTATATATATATATATATATATATATATATAACAACAACTGATGGTTATTAGTTGTTGTAATGACAAGTGTAAAAATAAACTAAGTGTTATGTGATGACATTGCATCTTGGATCATCCTCAGGGGCAACCTTGTGAATGTCACGCTGGGACTGAATGCCACTCGGTTCCTTAAAAATGAGACCGCGTGTATCCCGTGGAAGAGCGCCATGTCAAACCTCGACTACTTCGTTTCCATGTTTGGCCGCTCCGTGGTCTACGGACCCATGCAGGTTTGTGTGGCACACGCATACGCACACGCACAAAACATGTTCAGGCATGTAAAACTGTTGCTCGGGCAAGTATCTCAAAACACAGTTGCCATTGCGCCGGTCACCACTCAATCATTGCTGAGACGACGCAGCTTCCTTCCTAAAATGATGAAGGGTTGATGATGGCTGGAGTAGCTATCTAAGTGAAATGCTAATCGGTCTTTCTCTCTGCAGGCATATATGCGAAAGCTGGTTTGGCCGCTGTATGTGCACTTCCAGAATTACACGGACAACTCAGTGATTCCAATCGACCATTGTCAGCAGTAAGATACGGTCTACCAGTGTTTGTGACAATCTTGTGATCTCTGTGATTAAACAAGCGAACACATTGGCAGTTCTGTAGAACAACATAACACATCTGCTCAAGACACTAAGTATTGTAGTTATCTTTTGTGAGGTTTTTCCCATGGATCAAGCTTGTTGTCCAGTTGTCCAGCCAATGTCATCTACTGTTATTGATGCATACGTGGCCACGTATTATCTTAAATGACTCCATCCGCTCTCCACCCAGTGATTCATATGAGACGTTAATGGGAATTATTATCCACAGGGTTAATCAGGTGAATGCTATCTGGTTGGCTTGTGACAACGAACTGCCAGAATGTGAGATCATGGCTCTGAAGATGTTTAGGCAGTGGATGAAGAATGAAACCAACAACAGGTACAAAACATTAGCCAACATGCAGTTCCATATGGGTGATTACACACGGCCACACACATTCATACACGTGCGAACGCACATGTGTACGCACGCACACGCGCACACGCAAACACACACACCAACACACATACACACACGCACTTGTAATATATGTAAAGTGAGCTGTGCTAGTCAAAAACTATGTGTTGCAATGGGGAGAAATAAATGTACATTGTTATTTTGCATTGGAGTAGTAGAAGTGAAATAAAGAAAATGTGCTTGTTACATGTTTATCAAAGTTCTATATAAGTTGTATCTTCATCTACCTTTGTGTGTGTGTGTGTGTGTGTGTGTGTGTGTGTGTGTGTGTGTGTGTGTGTGTGTGTCTGACAGAATCAATCCCAACCTGCGGTGTTCCATCTACTGCTCTGCGCTGGCTGCTGGTGGGGACGCTGAGTGGGAGTTTGCATGGAGGATCTACCGGAGCAAACCACTAGACCCCCAGAACGACGTCCTTCTTGGTGCACTCTCCTGCACCAAAAAGATTTGGCTGCTTAGCAGGTGGAATACACATACATACTGGTTCTATGTTCACAAACACCACAGATATAAGTGTCAGGGTTTTCATTCATTCATTCAATTATTTTCTAGATTTCTATTTCCCAGCATGCCAGGTCAACCACTCAAATTCCCTGGCCAGGCTGCCAATTGGTTTGACTGTTGTGTGACTCGTGATCTTCCTCTCGTCGTCCTCCAGATTACTGGAATACACTCTGGACCCCGACAAGATAGGGAGGGGGGATGTGTCCTTCATCGTCTCTGGTGTTGGCAGGAACCCGGTGGGGCATAGCCTGGCATGGAACTACATCCGTACTCACTGGTCAAACCAGCTCCAACGGTACGTTGGCGCTCCGGATACACCCAAAGACCTTGATTCATCACCTGCATAATCCGGTCCAGGCGTGTTGCTGATACAGTCATGAATACTGGATTTAAGTGGAGTGACAAACATTTATCAATAGGCGTGGTTCCAAACACCTGTATCACACAACTTGTGTTATTTTTATTTAGGTTTTTATTTAGGTAGCCCTCATTGATACTGCTGTCACGACACATGATTAGTTTCCACCCTCCGCCTATTTGTCGAGATTCTAATAATTTCTTATATTGCACACAAAGCAATCAAAGCAATAAGGCCAGATCCATGTCCGTCTGTGATTGTATTCCGTTGGCCAGTGATAAGGTAGAAAGAGCCACTTGAGCTATGAGCTATGCCATAAAAAAGAAAATTGTATTACGCCTAAGCCATAGCTGATAATTAACTGTTCTCGGCAGGTGCAAAGGTCTTCAAAACAGCACTGATTATCGTCTGCCCTGTAATGATTCCTAAATGTTTATTTTGTTACCATGACGTTTGTTTGTTTGTTTTAATTATTTCCCACACATGTCACTTAGTTGGAGACTTTGCCTTAACCTGTCAAACTAGTAGTTCATTTGCCAACCGTAAAATATCAATAAATACTGATATATGTTGGTAAACTGTCTGTCTGTAATCAAAGATTTTGGCCAATATTGTACCACATGCAGTCAGTGTTTAGTGATTGTATCGTATCCTATTTAGGGAGAAATACATTTGATTGTAGATGGGGATGTTCTCTTTTAACATAAAGCTTTTAAACCCACTGTATTCAAGCAATTGACACATGCGTTTCCTGTCCCTCTCCTAGTGCTCAGCTCACTCAGACACTTCCGTGTGTGGCCGAGAGGTTCTCCACAGACCTTGAAGTTATGGAGGTGATGACGTTTCGCATTTTGATATATTTGGATAATAATATTAATTAATTAATATTATATTTATAGTGTCATATATATATTTATATAGTCATATTACAAAGTCAGGATTCATTCATATTTCACACCCTCAGATGTCTTTTGTTGCAAACCAGTTCCAAACATAGTATTAGTATTTAAATGGAATGTATAGCAAGTTTTAAT
>OMKQ01041774.1:0-14332 GCA_900302335.1 Phycis phycis
GGTGCCATCTGGCGCTGCCATCGGCCCCCCCTGTCCGCGTGTCGGTCAGCCTGGTACGGGGGACATGGACTGTTGCCGCGGATACACAGGGGGAAAAAGCACGACAGCACCTTTATCACTTCAAGCATCACTCAGGATGCCCGCACACACACACTCACACACACACACACACACACACACACACACACACACACACACACACACACACACACACACACACACACACACACACACACACACACGCACACACACACACACACACATGCTCACACACACACACACACATACTCAGAACTCTCTGGTCCTGGGTCACCTTTGGATGAAAGTGTTTTCTAAATGATTAAATTGAATAAAATCTGAAAGCAAAGACACAAGATTAATACAAAAAGACTACTCTTCCAAAATATAAGTAGAAGCTAGACAGTGTGTTAATTCTCCCGTGTGGTTCACAGGTATATAAATATAATAAAATCTCAGCAAAAATAATAAAATACAACTTTGACAAATGATCACGTCCCTTGCCAGAGTAACTGACTGACACAGGTCAATTGCAGACAGCGGCAGTGAGGGTGAGTTGGATGGGGATTTCCACACAGTCAATCAGACCTTCGGGTTGACATCTAAAGGTTGGGACGACGAACATTCTACACAGGTACAAAAGAGAGCCCTGCCCAAGTCCAACCCAGAGTGTTGACAACTTGACAATACACTAGCCGCCAAAAACCCTCGCCATGACATGACATGACTGTGTTTCCAGGAGGAATCCAACTCTGATTCAGACCAAAGCCACACTGCTCTAGAGCCTCATCCTCCAGTGCATAACCCCGGGCCAGAGGAGCCGATGCACCCTGCGACCCAAAGTCAAGTAAGGGAGAAATTTCAGCAGTATTCATCCGGGTTCTTACTGATGACTGTGTTGACTGATGACTGTGTTGAGTGTGCTGTTGAGTGTGCTGAATTCCCTTTTGAACCAGACCCAGGATCTAGGCTCAGAAGAGGAGGGAGATATAACCCCAGTAGTGTCCAGGCCTGAGGCCATTTGTAGCATACCAAGAGGACATTTAGCCAACACCAAGCACAGTGGTCAGTGATTAGGAGTTAAGCCAATAACTATTGTCACTAACTGATGCACAAAGAAAAGAGGCAATAAGTGGATGGATTTCAAGGCAGAGATGAAACTATGGCTGAAACTGTCCTCCTCACTCTTTGGAAGGCTCTGTGGAACAAAATAAAAATAGACTTGATTAAGTATACAAATACTTGAACCAGTTCCAGTTCCCAATGTTGAATTATAAATACAAAGCAAAAAAAAGGCCAATAATGCTCCTCTCTAATCGCTTACATCCAGAGGAAGACTGTGTTTTGAGTGAAAAGGAAATGCCATTCCATCCTGTCTCTGCGAGACCTGCACCGTCTAAACTCAAGGACACAACATCGGAACAAACATGCCTGACGCAAGTGAACTCAAGACTTTCAATTATTAATAGCTTTTTGGAATGGTTGTGATTGCACCTCACTGTTATAGACGAAAAAGACTCCTTCTTAAGGCATAGTTCTGTAGTGAACAGTTATCAAGATGCTAAGGTACATAAGAGGCCAACAACCTATGAGCAGGTGCTTTTTCTGTGACCCACTGATTCATTTTGAGCTATGATAACGACATGATTTCTGCCGGTGGGTAAACAGGCTGCAGAACGTTGTAGAGCTGGCCGACCTCTCTAGCATTACATGCTCCCCAGCCCAGCACCAGGATGGACTCTATCAGACTGCTCTCAACAGGCCTCCTCCACCATACAGCAGCACGCCGCGTAGTCTGGGTAAACACACTGTCCCACGGACTTTAGATTTACCCTTTTGCTCGCTAGAGTAGCTTGTTGAATGTCCAATCTATTTTTTGGGGCTGAATATTATCTATGTTTTGTTCTGTTGTTGTCTGTGTACTATAATTCTATGTGCAGCACATTTGAAATCCAACCCTATCGGCGCTGTGGTGAATGCCAGCCTCAGCCTGGAGTCCCAATTGACTTCTGGGGCTTTTACCTGTGAGAACTTTACAACTGCTGCAGATGTTTCAGGAGACAGCCTCGTGAGTTGCCTCGTACATTGTCACAAATCCAACACCATAGAGCTACGTTTCTTATCTAATTGGTCAATCGTCAACTGTCTTCTGCAAACCATCCTTTTCTCTTCGTTCTTTAAACTGTTTGATGCCGCACAACAACCAGGCGGCCACAAACATGACTCAGCCTCCGCTCTGCAAAGTCGACTCTGCCCTGGAGCGTCCTGGCTACCTCCTTGGGAGCCCCGACGTGGCCCTCTCTGGCTCCCGGGGCCAGGCGCGGCGTCCCGGGGAGGACGAGTGCGGTGGCGAAGGGAGGAAGGGAGCGGCGGAGCAAACACAAGAGGAGCAACGTGCCCGAGGAGAGGAGGGGGCTGCAGAGTGGGACGACGGGGACGGAGGTGGACGGCAGGGCTGCGGCGGGAAGACACAACACACGGAGGCGGCAGAGCACACGGGACCGGAGCACACAGGACCGGAGCGCACAGGACCGGAGCGCACAGGACCGGAGCACACAGGACCAGAGCACACAGGACCGGAGAGCACAGGACCGGAGCACACAGGACCAGAGCACACGGGACCAGAGCACATGGGACCAGAGCACGCAGGACCGGAGCACACGGGACCGGAGCACACGGGACCAGAGCACGCAGGACCGGAGTACACGGGACCGGAGTGCCACAGCACCGGCGAGCAGCCTGAGCCCGGAGCCTGTGACAGCGCCAGGGTGATGAACAGAGGTGGGAGGCGAAACGTACAACCGGAGACTTGAATGAAAGTCTTGTGGTTACTGGACGGATCGGGACACGTGAGCCTTTGCGTGTGCACTAGTTACAGAGTGCGGCGGACGGATGGGGACGATGCCCAGAACACGTTCATCACGTGGTGATCCCCATCTGAATGCATTCATCTATATTTAGTGTCCTGGCATGGCATTATATCACTTCATGAATAAATAACCAACAAGACATTTCTATTGCTAGATCACAATGCAGTTGCCCAGCAACATTTTTATTCTTATTGTGCATTGGAAAGTGATTTTTAGTCACCTAGATAGAGATAGATAGATAAAAGAAAAGAAAAAATGTATCCCCTAGGGGAAATTCAGGGTCCAAGTAGCTAAAAGACATAGAGACATCACAGACAGACAGACAGACAGACAAGTACTTTAATAATCCCTGAGGGAAATTGCATAATAATCACACGTGACGTACAAACATACAAACATACACATACGCAGGATAAATAAGGATAAAGTGAATTTAGTCCAGGTAAAAACAGTGGTGGAGAGAGTGGAGACTAGCTCTTTTCCTTTTATTGACAGGAGAAATGACGAAATGCAGACTTAAGACTGATTCAATGTTTAAACAAAAACACATGACTTTTCCGACAGTGTACTAAGCTGCACCTTATCCCCAGACTTGGCACCAGAGTTGAAGGGACTGCTGGACAGCGGTGATGAGGAGGAGGTGGTCCAGGAGAAGGCCTGTGCTGACGAGTGTGGTGAGCACGCGTTGGGCTCGGTGGACGTGGTGAGAGGGCGTGTTGATCAACATTCGGTTTTCACTAATGGCTGATGATGATGACTCCTCAGGCGACCTCCGTCTTCACCCAGCTGGAGATAAACACACAGAGGAGCCCAGCGTACTGGAAAGGACTGACAGGTATTTACACCCACCGTGTACAGACACGATACACGGCCCCTTTATGTTTTTAGAGTGGGTGTGTATTGTAAAAGTTGTGCATAGTGCTGTTAGATGCCGAGTGAAAGCGAGGCATCTTAGTGTAGTGGTTTGAATGGTCTATGGTAGTGTGGTCATATGCACACACCCATATATACAGTATGTACATTGTGATGTTATTTCAGTATTATACATGAAACACAAATCAAGCAACACACACGACCCTGTTATAGTCCTGTCTACTCATGGAATATACAGATGTAAACAATGTATACATTTCAATTCAAACTATTTATTTGCATTGTCATATGTATCTTTAATTGAGTGCTGTGGGTATACATAAACACACACCCCTCTTTACAGAGCTCACTCTACTCTGGACGAGGCACTGCAGACAGTGACAGAGCTCCCAGACTCCCAGAACCGGTGGTGTGGAAGGCGACGGTGAGTTAAATGGACCGCCTGCACACCCGGGCTCCGACCCTTCAACAGTTATGTCTATCAGCAGGGTGATGGGGTCAAGGGTCACAATGCTAAACATAATCACAAATGTCACTGCATAGTAGATCATACGGAAAATTAAGTGGCCCATTGTAGTTGCGCGCGAGTGTAGAGCGCTAGTGTAACGTGATTCATCTTGGTACGGGTTCATGATGTTATTTGCACTCGGAACGGGAAGGGAAGCAGCCCCCATTGAGGAAAAAGGAGCCCCAGGTGGAGACCACACAGATAGGAAGGGATGCAAGGTCAACGCCCCCAACAGGAAACACCACACCGGCGTCTCTGATGACTGAAGACGCTGGCTCAGGAAGTTTAGTTTCATCCAGCATTTCTTTTTCAAGTCAGATGTTGAGAATGTGCAGGAGAATAAATGTTGAAAGAGCCCAACTCACAATTTCATATGAACTTTTAAGTCCAAATTGTTAACATGATTCATGTTATTTTGATTGTTTGATTTTTTTTAAAAATATTAGTTATTTTACATTTCTTAAAATCCTAATGTAACTGGTGTTACTGGTTGTAACTAATGTATTATTTGGTGATGTTCTGCCAAATCCTTTGTTCTGCAACTACTGTGAAAGTTAAGTGAAGTCATTAGCCTGTACTGAGCCACAAGCAGTAAGTTTGTCAGTTTTTGATTTAGTCATTTATTGTAAAACAGTATGCATTTCATCACAGGTTATCAATATGTTCCAAGTCCAAATGGTCGTTGACTCATCCTAGGCTTAAGAGCAATACAGGAATATTATAACACTACAGCGAAGATCCTGAATTGATTGTTCAGAAATGTACAACTCTAATAACATATTACAACCAAATTACAAAAAAGTGCCAACTTCCAGGTATGAAGAAGCATGAACAATTCATGTCCACACAAACCAGGGGACGTGTGTTTAATGGGTTTAATTACAGAATGCCGTTTATGGAATGTGATGGGCTTGTAGTCGTACACCAAATTCACCCATGGTCTGAAATAGTCCCTAAAATGGAGTTAGCCATCTTTAACTTTCCGTCGCTAAACTTTATTTTTTCGCTGCTTCATCTTCTGTAGGGTTATGGGGCCACTGAAAAACAACACAAATAAATCACACAGTTAGGTACTTTCCACGTAGCCTTCACAGCACCCAAATGTGCAGCTTTGCAATTTTCCGGTCCATTTTCTTGAGAGATTAATTTAAAACGGAGTTTAGGACTTCAGTGTTACGTGAACAGTTACAGGAAACCAGACTGGATTGAATTCTGTGCAATTAAAATGTATTTAAACCTTCCCATTTCTAAAACGCAGTTTCTTTATCTATTGCAAAATGTTTAATGATTTTGGTCAAAGTATTCTCTTAGATTATAGAACCAACAAGAAGAACAAAGAACAAAAATCCAGGACTCCTTTCATATTTGAGGCTAGGAATCATTGTGTTCAAAAGCCCCATGCAGCTGGCTGACATGCCCAGTCTGGGGACAGCACCTCTGAGTGGAACCAACATCACATCAGAATTACAAAGTGACTCGCTAATTTAGTGCATAAGAGACAAAGCAACATGATGCAAGGATGGGGATGGACTCAATGATGGTACAACTGGACCATCATTTTGTGGGGCATGTTGCATTTCTTCAGCTCTGTGGAGCCATGCAGGGCACTGCGTGTAGTAGTAATATTAAAATTATACCCTGTCAGGAGAACAGGTTTGTAACACCACTTTGACATCAGCCTTGAGTTCTATCAAATAAAGCTTTTCTTCAGTGTGAAATCGACCTGAAACTATCAAATGATAAGGCATTAGCAATTTTAATTAGCAAGTGTTACAGCCTCCCCTAGTGGAAAATTTTAGGCAGGCTTAGGTAACTCCAAAGCTATTCGTACATACAGTAGATGGCCGTGTCACAAACCTGTTTGGAGGATAAATGTTGGTGCAGTACAAAGTGTTGGGGTTGGTCAACTGACGTCCGCAGACCTGTCTGTCCTAGAGGCGTCTGTGAAAGAGGAGAGGGGAAGGGTTTGTAGTCTTTGCTATTGTATGCACACATTTAGACATTTAAAAGTTTCAAAGCAGGCATGCAAACAGTAAAGGGGTGAGGAGAGAATGTTTGAGTGTTGCGTTGGCATGAAAGGTCGTCACACATCATTTCCTTTAAATGTCTGTTAAGCAACAGTCAGGAGGAAATGAACTAATCCATAGTCATGCTCGTAGCGTATGTAATGAAATGTTGTTAAACCACAAGATGGGCTGATAAACAAACAGGTGTCAATGCTCATTTCATCAGGAATGTTTATTAGTTTCATAAGAAATGTTGCAAAAAAATACTATCCTGAAATGAGTACAAAATATTGACTCACTATGTTGCTGCTGTTGGATGACAACTGGTGTTGCCTATGGAAGCAGGATGGCGCCAACAGTTAGTTAGTTGCCCTTCAATGTTACGTTTCAGAAAGATTGCAATTTAACAGTGAATTACAATCTTGGACTACAGAGACATTGTTAGGGAAGATAATCTGAAAACGCATCCAATTCAACAATTCAGTATACACACACACACTTTGGCTGAGGGTAACCAGGACTTTGCATTTAACTCACGTCTGCGGTGTTTTGCGAGGGACCCTGGGCACAGAGCTCTGCCGCTTCCTGCTCCGAGTCGGTCAACGGGGAGATCTACACGTTACAACAACAACATTTAGTGGGACGTCAACAGAAGGATGCCCACACAAGGTTTAAAATGTAACTTTATACACAAATGTGCAAACATTCTACTGCTAAAACCCCTTCATAAAAAAAAAATGAAAACATGGACTGACCAGTAATGTCTTGTAAACTTAACACAAATTCCTGCGATGATTCGAGGTGATCATTGTATCGGGGATTTGCGTCATTCAGCGGACACTCACCTCAGCAGTGCCCGCTTGGTGGAAGTGCTGAATGAGTTGCAGGGTTCCGTCCAGTTGGCTTTTGATAGAATCCATGGACTCCTTGTGTGCTGCGGCGATTTCCTTCACCTGCGTCGACAGGGCTGCGTGTTTGGCCTTGATAGGCCCCAGGTACTCCAGCAAACCAGCTAGGTTCTCCTGTTGGTGTAACATCATATATGCATATAACTACACACTTATCGACACAAATGATTTTTCAAGCATTAATTCAAAGTATTACGTGGCATCTTATTTTCACTCGGGTGCTTTGCATCATGAGATGATAACAAAAGTGTCCTTTGTTGCAACTGTGTGGCTTAACAGTGAGATGGTTCTGCTTGTATTATTTTTTGATGATGTCAACAGTAAAAAGAGATTATTCAAGGCCAGCACCTCTGCTGGGGCGCCGTCTGCTGTGCTGTTGGCGTTGATGAAGTCCAGCTTCAGGCGTTTCTCTATGTAGTCCAGGTCGGCCTCAGACTTCTGGAACTGAACAAACGGTTGGTTTACCAAGACGAAACCGCTCCGCTGATCCCATTTACAGTGCACAAACTGTAAATGACTCAAACTGCTGATAGAAAATGTAATTAAATTAAATTAAAAAAAATGCTGCTCACTTGAGCGTTTGACGAAAACCAAAAGAAAAGAAAACCTTGTTTTGAGAGGAGAGCTTTGAAATCATACAGCCATATGGCAGTTACTCTTAATGTGGGTTAGACAATATAAAACTGCAGTCTTTTAGAAATGAGGGATGAGTTGACTAGTTTCCCTAATGTGGTGAGAGCAGCATCATGGCCTCATTGTTACAAAAGAAGCTGAAGGTTTATGAGCGACTGGGACCCAATATATCCATCTTTGAGAAGGCTGCGTACTGTATGAGCTCCAAGGGAGGTTTTAGCAGTGTTTCAGGGGGAGCTCCAGTGGATCACAACATGTAATTTTCATTATACAACCCAGGGTTGGTTGGCCAATAATGACACCAGTAGCAGTTGTAATCAACCAACTCGTTTATGTGCTAAAGTCAACGGGTTTGTATTTATGTTATAAAAATAGTCCTCAAAATGTTTCCCCTCCTCAATTCTGGCATCTACCAGTTACACATTCATATTTCAATGGATGAAGATGAGTGTATGAAGGAGCGACACCTGTGTAACAATACTGTGGAAACAATTACACCATTTGACCTCAATCGGTAACAGTACTAAAACCTGAGCAATACCAAGAATATCCTATCTGGGAGTATTATAGTACCAGCTATCTCATGATAGATCATTTCTGACAAAGAACATGTGCACACTGAGTGGAATTAACCTTAAAAATCATTTATTTTGCATTCCTTTTGATATGAATCCCATGCATATAAAATACAAAAGAAGCACAAGCTTTAAGAGTTTATTTTTTTATTTATTTACAAATAACCATATTAGACCAGTGACTGCATACTGCCATGAGCCAAGTTTTACGACCAACACTGAAACCCTATAAGCAATATTGCACTACTCTGAACTCAGTGGACAGCAGGGGCAATACTGATAGGGTTGCAGGATTTTCTGGTTTATGCAAGTTTACTGATGAACAGCAGCAGGACACCATCTTAGAGACACATACGCTTAGATCCAGAGAGCCATTTCAGATCAATTTAGTTGAAAACAGTCTCATCGGGGAAAGTTGATCTCAGCAGCCATCAAATGCTTTGACAATACTATTGCACTGCTAGCTGTCCAATACAGTAGTGCAATGAAGTCAGAGCATCTGCCAGCCACATTTTCAGCAGGGTTCATGGCAGATGTACAACTAAGTTCGGTTAGCATTCGTCAGTGCATGTTAGTACATTGTGTGTTTAATTGAACCATTGATTGATCATAGCTTAAATTCAATTTGAATAATCAGACTCTACATACAAAATACCATACCGCGTTATCTCATCTCTGTAAATCAAGGTTCAAGCTTGGTAAACATTGAATTGGTACGCTTGCCCCATGGACATGGGCAGCATACCGAACATTTAGCAGATCATGATAGGAGAGTATCTTCGATGCTTTTGCAATTCGTAAATTCAAAGCGTTTTAAAATGTAATCTGAAAATAGTACAATTAAGTTCCTGTAGAGCAGTGTTTTTGTGACTGTTTAGATCAGCAATCCTTCTCCTATGGAACCGAATCCAGAGGGGAGCATGAGTGTCGCGTTATCTAACGTGACGCCGACACATTCTGGTGTTGTTTGAGTTCTGGCCACATAAAGGCGGCCAGCGGCCGTCACAAGTTCGGCCTTGAAGCTTTCATAGCGGACCTGTCGTGTGTGGGAAACGAAACATTTTGCGTAAAACTAAAGCAGCCTAAACTTAACCCAAGCATCGGCAGACGAAAACAAACACGAATAGTCAGTTTAGGACATCTGAACGACATGTAAACCGTTTGCTTTTACTCCCGAGGGTGATCAGAATTGAGACCGTGTTGTTTTAGATTCGCTCGTGTACGTGGCTCTAAAATGACGTTTAACCCACGAATAGTAAACTTTGAAATATTAAACGTATCAAAACGATATGTATTTTAAATAGATCTGAATAAAACCACCATTTGAGGCAGATAGCTTACCATCGCCTCTAGCTTTTCGACTGTGGTCTCCATGTTGAATAGTTGACATTCCTCAGACAGGAAACCCCATAAATAGACTGCTGCTGCCGTGCTGTGATTGGCCAGCTGTTACGAATAGTCACAGTAGATCAGCCAATAGCTAGCAAATACTGTTTGCGCTCTTATTGTTCTCGTCATAAACCATATTTGAATTGAAAAAAAAAAAAGGAATTCGTATTAAATGTAAATACTTATCAAACTACCGATTACCCTCTCTAAATGCTGTCAACATTGTAGCATGGCAACCATGTTTATTTATATTTAACTATACAAGTTATACAATATTTATATTGTATAATCTAATGTTTGTGTTACAATTAGAATATTTCTATTGCTGTATTTTGTGTTGATATTGCTAGTTGTTTCTTTATATATAGAGAGGGTGAGAGAGAGCGAGAGAGAGAGAGAGAGAGAGAGAGAGAGAGAGAGAGAGAGAGAGAGAGGATGATGATTTTGATTATGAATTTACACAAATATGCAACCCTGTAACCCATGGCACCCAAATGGCATACCTAACGGTTCAGTAGCAGTAGTAACATTGACAAACGTCCAGATAAAAGCCTACTATCTAACATTCTGGGTTTTACACAACAAATGTAGTGTTATAACTAAAGCTGACCACTGGGGAGCAGTAATAATAAACTATACAGGGCGAATTGGCGCTAACAACACAAGAAGAAGAAATTAAGTCCAAGTTGGATGGTGAAAAAGTTTAGCTTCATTAAGAGAACCCAACATTTCATTTGGAGAGTTAACAATGGCATCTTTTGTCACCGAGGTGCTTGCAAGCTCGGGGAAACTAGAGAAAGAGGATCTTGCTAGTAAAATATGCAAGATATCACGCAAGGTGGAGGACACGAAGGTAAGGCGCGAAGTAGCATCACGTCACCTCACTAGCAGACCTTCAGAGATGGTTCACATTTCACCAGTTTAACACTCGTTTACCTAATATACCAACACACCCAGAGCCATAGTCGTTATCGGTGTGAGATTCGCCTTGCGGCGGAGTTTAGATTTAACCCTGTGAGCGCATATCGTTGCCCTTACATTGAGTAGATGACACGTTGACGGTGTGTATGTGGCTGATGGCTGATGACGGGTCGCAAATGAATAACACGATACGTTTATTCGTTCGTCCTTAACAAAACACACACCGTTGAAGCCTGGTATGATCTAACCCCGCGGCCCCTCGCGACATCTTATGTCAATGGCCATCTATATAGCCAAATATGAATATCCAGGTAAACACGAACACCTTGCAGCTGTAAAACATCTACTTAACTTGGCTCCGTGGTGCCTTTATAGAGGCGTGGTTATCATGGACATCCTCCGCCCTCAGAAAACAATGTTTGAATGTTGACAGCAACCCATGATCCATTTTTCTTATGCAACTGATAACTCAAATCGATTGCCAGTATCTGCTTATATTTCTTTTATCTGTTGTTTTCTGTATTTTATTTCCAAAAGGAGGAGGTATGTGATACGATCAACAAGCGGTACAAGGAGTTCCTTCCTAGTCTTCAAGCATCTGAGGAGCTGATGGGACAAGTGGAGACGGTCTCCAAAGAAATGGATGCCCTCAAAAACTGTATTGAGAATGAAGTATGTTTGATTTATATTCCCCAACAACATATACTGAAGAACTGAGCCATTCCATTTCATATACTGAGCGCTTTTATAATTTCAATAATAGCACATAGTTCCATGTATGTTGTGGAACATGCATGGATGTTCCTGCATGTTCCACAACACCGAGATGTACGAAAGATGCATGTTTCATGCATGTTACAGAATGTAAAATATTAATGTTTTCCTTGTTTCATAACTTGTATTCAACCTGCTAATAAAGGTTAGATGATGCTGTTAATCTTCCTGGCAGAGATTTGAATTACATAATATGTAAACAATTGGCTCGATCAACTAACTGGCTGATCACATTGCAGTACAAAACCATTTGCCAGTGCATGGCGCTGATTAGCAGGCTTTTGAAGACAACTCGCATGAATTCTGCTACGCTAGCGTCTATTTATAGCTTGACAAATTTCTGCCTTTGTTGTTTGGGATTTCCATTTCTCCAACAAGTGGGAGGGGAACTAAATACCTGCTTGCCGAATGAGACCCACAGGCTCTACCATCCTACAAACAGAAGTGGCTTTGTATTGTTAACAGCCGTCGTATTGATCCGAAACCCTTGTTGTGTTTGTGTTTGGTGTGGCTGCATGTGTGGACACAGGTACAGCAGAATATTCATTGTTCAATGGCAGAGTATGCCAAAGTGAAGCAGCAGCTGGAGAAAAACACTGTCATCTTGACAATGCTGGGACACTTAAAAGAGGTATGCTTCATATGGATGACGTTCATAGTTGTCACATTTACGCTACCCATTGCTTTCTTTGTATACACAATCTGATTAAAATGTCTTATTATTTGTGTGTAGTTTTGATTATGACAGGATTGTCTTTAAGTAAATTTCAGCCTTTTCAAGGTTAATAGTCATTTTTTGGCCAAGTTTCAGTATCCTCCTTAAAATGCTTTTAACTTCTGGCCTATTGATGGCTTTGTTTTATTACTGTGATGTTTACCCTTTCCTGGTTTGCTTCTGTGTTTGCAGTTTCACAATGCAATGGAGGATTTCAGCAAAGCCTTTGCAGAGAATAAATATGTCGATGCAGCCAAGCTGTTGGAAAAGGTAAGGGACCTTCTTTTCACCTTGAAGAGTCCACAAACGCTTCAAATAGAATCTTGCACACGGACATGGCCTCCCCAGGGTGTTTTCGTAAATCATCAGAGGTGAATAAACTCCTCGTGAGTAAGTGAGTTGTGACGCGGTGCCGTTCCCAGGCCCAGTCGAGTGCCGACTCGCTGAAACCGTGGAAGAGTTCGGAGCTGCCAGTTCTGCGCGCACTGGGCTCCGAGTTGATCGTGCAGCGGGAGAACTTCATCTACCACCTTGGCGACGAGTGGAAGCGCCTGGCCATCTGGAAGCTGCCGTCTTCAAAGGGTGAGCCGTTCCTTCCGATGGTTCTGTCCCAACAGAAAGAGGCTGCTGCAGCATCGCGGTCTTTCACCACCGCTGAACCGGTTGTTTTTTTTTTACTGACTGCTCTGCTCTCCCTCGACCACATTCCACTGGTCGTGAGAGATTTGTGGGTTTTTTCACGATGAAAAAACAAGATTTCAAAACGAGATTTACTTACAGTTGTAAGTATGGTGCCGTTAATGGTGCCATTTAGCTCGATCCGTTATAACAATTTACATAAAACATTACATTGCAGTGATTTGAAAGTATGGTCTTGTTGATGTTATTATTTGGATGTTGATTGTTTTACCAGAGGTTAGCTTTACTTTATTTGAGGAGCTGGTGAGGACCAGGAAGTAGTTTAAGAATGTCCATTTATAGGTACTGAACTAAGTACTTGTGGCCCTGATCCAGAACCAGCCAACCCGCGGTGGTCCCTGAAAACGGAGCTGAAGTTGACGCTCAGCTGCAGTAAAGACGGCGACCCCGGCTGTCCCGCTCACCTGGGCTCCATCCTCCAGGCCCTGGCAATACTGGGAGACCTTCACTACAAGATCAAACTCTTCAGTAAGACAGCCCAGTCCATCCCCATTCGATACACGTCTGTATGCCAATAATGCGGCTCACGCAACCGGCTGCTAGCTGCACCCGATGGGCCTACCTGGCAGCCCTGACTGCAGTGAGTACTGCACCCGAATGCTGCAAGCTGTAGTAAGCGCGCTGTTATGCGAATTGCTCGTGTCATTCAATGTGTTTATAGAATCAGAACCATCCGTCCACGACTCGAGCCAGGAAATCATGCCTTTTGTCTCGACCAACGACAATGCAATTAGAGGGCGTGACATCAAAACTACGATTTGGTAAAGCGGACATCACAAATGAAAAAGATTTGACTCTTACCCGGCTGGCTGGCAAGCTTGTAAACACAGTTGCCACTTGCTTCGTGGTTGTCTTGGTCGCTCTGTGTATGGATGATGTCACTGGGGCCGATGCTGTCTGGTGCTCACTGTAGCCCTTGACATGCTGCGGGTGTGAAACGTTACATAGCATCTCTTCAGCCCATTTTAAAATGTGTTAAACATGAACTAAATATCCAATGTAAACTGTTCTCACCTATGGCATCTTCATGTTAATAGAGTTGGCAAGCGTTTTGAACATATGCGTTCACATGTCTACAAAACACTCAATCCATGTTATAGGAACATCTCCACATGCAGCAACGGCGTCTCCTCGTCGGTTAACCCCTCCTTGTACTCTCTCTCTCTCTCTCTCTCTCTCTCTCTCTCTCTCTCCCTCTCTCTCTCTGTCTCTCTCTCTCTTGCTCTCTCTGTCTCTCTCTCTCTCTCTCTGTGTCTCTCTTCTCTCTCTCCCTCCCCCCCTCTCTCTCTCTCACTCTCTCTCTCTCTCTCCTCTCCCCCCCCCCCCCCCCTCTCCCCCTCCTCTCCTCTTTCTCCTCTCCCCCCCCCCCCCCGTCTCCTCTCTCTCTCTCTCTCTCTCCCTCTCTCTCTCTCGCTCTCTCGCTCTCTCTGTCTCTCTCTCACC
>OMKQ01041788.1:0-13144 GCA_900302335.1 Phycis phycis
CACAGACACACTTGGCCACTTTACAGTTACATAGCTGCTATGTCTCTGCACCTTATTATGTTATTTAGCACTATCTCTGTCTCCCTCCATGAGCAACTCCCTATGCTCTTGTACTTATTCATTATCCATTGTCCATTATTCACTATTCATGTCCACTTATCTACCTCACCCATTTATTCTGCCACTTATTTGACTATTATGCCTCTTATTTGACTTGATTTGTTACTTTTGTACGTCGCTTTGGACAAAAGCATCTGCTAAATGCCCTAAATGTAAATGTTATTATTTTATTGTTTTATTGTTTATTCTTGAAAAATGTTTATTATGCAAAGTTGAGTTCACCCGAGCTACAATAATCGGTATCAGTAACAGGTGGCAGGAGAATTGCTGGAGAAACGTGCATGTTGTATACAGCGAAGACAATCTGGCACCAGGTGAATAGTGAAAGGATGATTTGTGGACTGCATGAATGAATGAGATGGGGGCGTGGCAGACAGACCGTGACAATATTGTCATTCAGCCAGCTGGCAGTCATTACGAAGATATTTTATTCAAAGAATTTCCTTTTCAAGAAAATGTGGGTGTGGAAAGAAAGGTTTAAAATGCTGAAGCTGCCAGGTTTCACCTGGTTTCACCATTTCTTCTTTATCTCACGTGAGTGAAACAACTCAGCCATGTTACAGCAGGTCAACTTGCGCACATTGATTTGGACTCTTTTAGCGAGCCATGTGTTGTGCTGTGATTACTCTGAGTCTATTTGTGGTGCCAGAGGTCCAGGGGACATCATCATTGGAATATTAAGCTCTTGCCACTCTAAGGTGCAGAACCTGGACAGGCGAATTCGACCGGAGAGATTCAACTGCACCGGGTACGTCTTCAACGTTTTTCGTTTAATTCATATTCTTTATGTCCTTGATATCAACTATATAGGTTGGTTGTTCCTTGTCATTATTGACATAGGCAGCTATAATGCAAATGCTGTACCTTTTTAGAATCAACCCAAGTAAATGCGTTTAAATGACAAAAAACAAAGACAGGTGTTCAGTTTACATCTCGTGTATTATATTTATTGTAACCTTAAATGTTATACATTAGAAGCGGACAGTGGTTGGTGCCCTGATTTGAAGATGATAATAATAATAATAATAATAATAATAACAACAATAACAATAATAATAATAATAATCATCATCATCATCATCATAATCATGTAACCACTGTTGCATACTGAATTAATTACAGTCATACTTCTGTTGTGATTCAAATGTTTGTGATTCAGAAACTGACATGATCAAAACACAATGAGATTACATTGCATTGCTTGTGCTACAGCTGGGGGAAAAAAGTGAAACATAAATGTTCCTAATTTGAACGCATGCTCCATTTGCTCATTCAGGTTTGACTTGGAATCATTTGTGCAGACCTTGGCTGTCATTCACACGATCGACACAATCAATGACTCTGGCTTCCTTCCTGGCATCCGTCTTGGCTATTTAGTCTGCGATACATGCTCAGATGCCAGCAAAGGAATCCAAGGTGCTCTGCATATGTTGGCCATCAACCAAACCAAGCCTGTCGGATGTGACTTCATAGAGCGACCGTTGGTTAAAGCAATCATCGGGGCACGTTATTCCGAGGTGTCTGCCGCTGTGGCCAGATATCTGGGCCTCAACATGGTCCCCCAGGTGAGCATAAAGAACACATGATCTTCTCCTCTTCATTCAACTCGAATGAAATTGTCACACACATAACAGCAATTTTTTTTCTTCTCCTTTTGAAGATAAGTCCGACGTCCTCTGCGAAACTTCTGGATGACACGCTGCGCTATCCGTCCTTTCTGCGCACCGTACCCAGTGACGTGCACCAAACCCACGCCCTGGCCCGGCTCATGGCCCATTTTAAGTGGAACTGGGTGGGTGTCGTGTCGGGGGACGACGACTACGGCAGAGCGGCCCTGCACGACTTCTTAGAGTACGCAGAGGACGCGCGCGTCTGCGCCGCCTTCACTGAAGTCATCCCGCATTACCTGGGCCACCCTCACGGCAAGCGGCGGATCAGCGAGGTGGCGTCTCGCATCCAGTCGTCGAACGCGCGGGTGGTTCTGCTCATCCTGAAGGGGCAGATCGTGGAGAAGCTTTTTAAGCTGATGATCAGCAAAGGGATCTCAAGGACCTGGATTGCCAGTGATTCCTGGTCCACGTACCAACCCGTGGCCACCATGGCTGGGATCAACACGATAGGAGACATCTTAGGAATTCGGTTCATCACGGGACCCAACCCGGGGTTCGAGCAATTCCTCACCGACCTCTCGCCCGGCCCGCGGGCTGTGAATAGGTTCATCGAGGAGTACAAGGATCTGAGGTTTGGGTGTTCCACAGAGGTTCAGCAACACCAGGATTGCCTCAACGGGGGACCAGCCGACCGGTGTCTCTTGTCTGACTCTATGGAGCTGAAATCTAACGTTGCTTGTGAGCTACCGGACCCTCAAAAAGCGAACGACGACTTTCTGGTACGCGCTCTTGACCTGAACGAGATGCACTCTCATAGAGTGGCTACATGGTCAGTAGCGCACGCTCTGCGGGCTCTTCTGCGGTGCAACACAACCACGTGCAGCGGAGAGACGGACTTTGAACCCTGCGATGTGAGTATTTTCAGTTCCAGTTGTTATTGCAATGACTTTTAAACTCATTGAAATTACTTTAAAGTTATTGCAATGACAACCACACACAGACAAGCCACAATAGGTTGCTAAAGACAGGTTTCTTCTTGCAGTGTGAACATGTGTGTTGTTATCAATATTTAATCTGACACTGTTTCTATTTGTTTCAGCTTCTCCGTGAAATAAAGAAAGTAAATTTCACCCTTGACAACAGGCAGTTTTATTTTGATAAATCTACCCTTGCAACTGGCTACGAATTAATCACCTGGTTGAATAGACCCAGCAGGAGGCATATGGAAGTTATTGGAGAGTACGATGCGACGGGACGCACTCTGAGTATTGTAGAGGAAGCCATCGAATGGCAGACTCCAAACAAAACTGTAAGCCTGGATACAACATACTGTAGCTACTTCATCGATATGAAGTGTGTTTCTTCATTCAGGTTTTGCATTCTCTGTAATATTTGAATGTTTTTGATTTGTACTTTTTCAGATCCCTGAGTCAAAATGTTCAGAATCCTGTCCGCCTGGAACATTTAAAAAGATCTCCATGATATTCTGTTGCTATAGCTGTAGTCACTGTGAGGAGGGAACGTACACCAATGTTTCTGGTGAGAATATTGTTGTGTATTTTTTTCTCATGAAAAACAACAACCATACAAAATACTTAAAAGAACATTTGTCTTTACAGATCTTTCCAACTGCCGAAAATGTCCCAATGGAACTTGGTCCTTGAGGGGTTGGGAAAAATGCCATCAAAGAAATGAATCTTTCTTCAAATGGGATGACCCCTTTGCTATTTCCTTGCTTGTTGTTACAGGGATAGGACTTATTTTGCTATTTTCCATATTCATCATCTTCCTTAATCAACGTCATAGTGTCATTTTTAAAGTGGCAGGTGGAAAAATTGTCTTTGTCATGATGGCTGGGCTAGCAGTTAGCTTCGGTGCAGTGGTCTTGTTTATTGGCAAGCCTACGGATGACATTTGTAAATCCCGCCAAACTCTGTATGGCCTTGGTTTTACACTGTCCGTCTCTTGCATTTTAGTCAAGGTCTTTCGCACCTTTCTTGCGTTCCTCTTTGACATGAACCAGCAACATAAGCTGAACAAACTATATAAACCTCCTGTCATTGTTGTGTGTGGCACTGGAATTCAAGGCCTTATTTGTATTTTCTGGTTGATCTTTGATGCCCCTAAAGTTGAGAAGGAAATTTCAAGGCAAAGCATGGAGATTGTGTTGCAGTGCAATGAAGGATCCAACTGGGGATTTGGCTTCATGCTCTCTTATATTGCACTACTCGCCAGCATCTGTTTCCTTCTTGCCCTCAAAGGTAGGAAGGTTCCCCAGCGCTTCAACGACACAGGTTACATAATTTTCAGTATGATCATCTATCTATTTGTGTGGGTCTGCTTTATCCCCATATATGTGACCAAAATTCAACAGCGCCCTGCAGTCCAGGCCTCTGCCATTATTGTCTCCAACTTTGGAATTATTTTTTGTCATTTTTTCCCCAAGTGCTACATGATGCTTTGCAAGAAAAAGACAGACACAGATAGGCAGTCGTATTTAAGAAATGTACGCAACTTTTCATCTGGCGCAATAAATGATGTAGTGTTGAATAACTCTGATTCTGGGCGCGGTTCTTTGCAGACAGTGTCCTCATCTGATTTAGAGCATTCTGTTGATAAGAGTGATTTAACAGATACCGGGGCAAGCACCCCAAACTCTTCCATGGCCTCACACAATACTGTTATCTCACCATCACATCAAATAAAGCAACGGTTGCGAGCAAAGTCCCTTTGAAATAGTTTTACTCAGAAATTTTGAGAAACCGAGCATGACATCTCATTCAACTGAGTATGAGTCATGTTGTACAAAAGCTCCTCCTAAATGTATGTAACATATACATTATTCATGTTATATTAAATATTGTCTAAACATGTATGCACTTTTTTACTTGGTTATAAGCTGGCATTTGCATCATCACTACCAATCCAAATCACAGAAATGCATACAAAAAACGAAACTATTTCATCCTCAAAATTTTTAATTGTAGTTTAAAACTGTATTACTTTCCGCCTATACTTTTTCTCAACTGTAAAATACCTCTAGGATACTATTGTATACCCTGTGTTATTGTGAACTGGTCTATAAACAACTACATTTTAACAATTTCATTGTGAGTTTTCTTTGTCATTGTAGCATAGCGCAAAAAGCTGTGGCTATGCAATCCATTTATGTTCTATCACAAACAGCTTTTCATTGTGACTGCATACAAACTACATGATGATATGTAAGTTATGTATACTAAATGACAAGAAGAATAAATTTGAACCAATGTGTTGGCACCTCAACATAATGGTTTAAATTGTATTTTGTAGTAATGTGCTAATACACTGACAACACACTTATCAACACATTTACTATAAAAATGACTGCTATCCTAGAAAGGGGCATGCTTTTGTGCCTTGTGCCTATAGATAGCGACGTGCAGCCAGCCCTCATTACCTAAATGGGCTTATAGTCTTACAAGAGTTGCACGCTTTAACGTGACATATGTGCACAGCGAGGAGTTCAGTAAAAGCCTCCCTAATCCTTTTAGCTGTGCGCACTCAACCAGGCACACACGGATGTGTTTTGGTACATGCTACATTGAAATATCAAAGGAATGAAAAACAAAAAATGATGAACAATATTTGGATTTACTTTCCTCATCTATGGATTCTCAGCAGAGAAATTGAAGATAGAGTCATCAGTTCTTTCTTGTGGGTGACATGCTTACATAACACAGAGACCATGTAAGGTTGGACAACCGAAGCCATCTGAAGATGACAGGTACAGCAGGTGGCTAAGGACCTTGACTATTGTTTTGAACCGCTCACAGCATGTTTTACCCTGCTGAATTGTGAACCTACCACAAGAGAGCCATTACCTTGTTTATATACAATGGGCTGTTCTCCATCAAAAGGTAACAGTTTTGGGACTTATGGCTCCTTCAGGAGGGGTAGAATGTTGCCCCCGGCGACGGCAGATGCTAGCCCTGGAGAACTCCCATCTGCGGAGACCAGAGAACTCTCAGGACCAGCAGATAGAGATACGAAAGAGAGGAAATCCAGCGACGCAGCCCAGTCATCACAGAGGGAGCCTCTGTTCTCGCCGCAGATAAGGAGATCTTGCATGTCAGACCCACCTCAAGAAGTAGTCCATTTGGATTTATCTGGAAGTCAAGCAACAAGCAACACTCCAGGGGGGCAGGGGAAACAGAAGCCGGTGGAAAAGGATACAACAGACAAAAGGTTGGCTAAGAAACCAAAGAAAATCATCAGAGGTGTTAAACCTGTCAAAAAGAAGGAGAAAGACAAAAAAGGCATTCTCTCAGAGCAGAAGGTGGATTTCCCAGAACCTCTGGTGAAAGCTCATCAGGCCGCTTATGGTTTTTTAAACCCAAGTATAACTAACTATGACGTTCTACTGGGACTCTTGGAACAGGCCACCCAGACTCAGGTTTCTGTGCAACCTATGGTCGCCTTCATGCTTTTGCGTTATGAGGAAATCAATCATGGCTTGGAAGCGATAGCTCACGAGGGAGAAAAACTGCTGAAGGAAAATGGAGAGCACCTTGCTTGGCCAAGTCCAATGAAAACCCCCTCATCTTCTCCTCCGTCAAAGCCAGGGTCTGCCGATGTTGACCCCCCTCCAGATTTGCTCCAGCAGCTGCTCCAGTACACCACACAGAGGATGCGGAATGTGTGCCAGACGGTCGGAGAAATTGGGGATTCCGCTTTGGAGGAGGCCGTGGAGTACTTTGCGTCGCTCTCCAATCTTTTGGAAGAGAAACTGCAAGTCAAGCGCGCAACGGATGCTAGGTTAATGCGACTGCTGATGCGAATTGAAACAGCCTCGTTGCGGAAACTTGGACCGGAGGATTCTGGTCTCTTTAGCGAAGACAGTGGTATTGGGGCTGAGAGTGAATCCCTGGCTGGGTCTGAAAGGCGGCTGAGGAGAGAAAGCTGTGAATCCACTGGAACAAATAGAACCACTAGTAGCAGTCCCATGAGATGCAACACAACTACTAGGAACTGGCCTTCAAGTCGAAAGCTTGCAGGTAAAAAAAGTGGGTCCCTCACATCCATAGATTCTACGTGTACAATTATGGCCAAGGAACTATATGACACAGAATCAATCCTGGGTTCGGCCTCATTGGACGATGGTGAGGAAGATGACATCGACATTGTTGGGGATGCAGACTTGGATGACAGGAATATGGTGGTTAGAAGGCGTGCAAATTCATCTCCTATAGATCCATCACAACGACCTCGACGTCTCCCACCAAAGCGCATTGAAAACCCATGTAATGTGGAGATGACTTTAAAGATGAAAGATGCCATCAGTGGCCGTATTCAGTTTGTTCCATCACATCATGCGGTTTCCAAAACAAAGTTAACAGGAAGCCCAAAAACCAGTAGACAGCAGTGGACAGAGGAGGATGAGGAGCAATCCCGTAAGAGACCACAAACTGCGGCACCTATTCGGAGGGCAGCAATACAAAAGAGCCAAGTGCCCAAACAGCGACGCTCCCAGTCAGCAGAGTCTCTGAGGAGCAGGGGTGAAGACCAAACTCTACTTGAATTAGAGAGAACCCAGAAGGTTCTCAATCAAAGACTGGAGAGAATGAGCAAAGGGAAGGCAGGATCAAACACCAGGACAGTTCCATCCAAACAAAACCAAGGAAACTCTCCAGCACAGTCTCCTGCAGTAAGTCGTAAACATGCTCCATCGGTCAAGAACAACAATGTACAGCCTACCAAGGAAAAGGCACGCTTGGTAACGCGCCCCCCCGAGAAACAACAGGAGACGAGCTGTGTGGATGAGGATCACGAAACACTTGCGGAGAAAAAGTCCAAGGGTCCAATTAAAGCTACTCCACCACCAAGCCCCCCATCATCACCCGGACCCTCTTCTGGATTTTCCAGAGGGAGGAACTCTGTCAAAAAACTGATTGATACATTCAGTCAAGGCAGGGACCAAAATGAGGGAACCCGCGTTTTAGGGCCTCTCAAAGGTGTCAGAAAGTGTGGGGTTCCTGTCATGCCAGGCCTAGGTAACATTGAGGCTGTGCTCAGCACTGGAATAACCAGTTGTCGAGATGAATCGGCATCTACTGATAAAACCGACGATTTAGATCTTGACAGTCTTCCACCGCCTCCACTAGAAGTGTTAATGGATAATTCTTTTGAAGGGGCTCACAGTCTTGCTACAAGTTCATCAGATAATGGGCCTACAAAAAAATGCAAGTCCCCTGCTGCTCAGAGATCTGTTGTATCACGGTTAAGGGCCTCCGTTCAGTCAGTCACTGTGCTACCATGTAAAGGGAATCTGCCGCTGCTTTCCAGGGTCCCACTCTTGATGAGACCTGACCCACATGAAACAACAGCTACAGAGATTGAGTCAGAGAAAACAGCGGCTGCCTCTGCTCACAAGCAAGCCAGAAAGACAGACATTCACCTGCAGCAATCTTCTGAATTGCATTCTGAGGACTCATCAATGCCTAATTGTCATTCGATGCCATCTCATAGCAAAGCAGCAGCCTCACTAGGAGGACAAACTTATAGAAGCCAGCCAGATCCTGAGGTAAAAACTGGAGCATTTGCTGTGCCTCAAACCTTAGCAAGCAAAAGCCAACCATCTGTCACCACACCTGTGTCCAGGGTGCGAATGCTACCGTCCACACCTTCAGTTCCAAGTACAGTGCAGCAACGACTCACTAGCCCCTGTAGTTCCAGAAGGCAACCTACCCCACCATCTTCAACCAGCCCCCCGGTCAGCCGGAAGCTTCCCACTCCACCTCTCGTTCACAGGAGACTCCCAAGCCCACCTGTTGCACGGCGAAACGTTTCAAACTCAGTCTCCTCTTATCCCTTCAAGGCACCATCTCCACCGGCCTCGCCAAAAGTACAGAGGTGGTCGAGGGCAAGCAGCAGTAGCAGCAGTAATGACTCCTCTGCATCCCGGTTGGCTAACAACGCTCGCTCTGTGTTTTGCCCTGCTTCCCCATCTCTGTTTGAGGCCCAGCCTTACTCAGTGCCTCAACCTCCCCAAGCATGGACATCTACTGGGGGTTCTGTTCATCCTCGCCCTAGGGGAAGTCGTGAGCAAGTTCCTGTAGCTCTCAGAGGGCCACGGCCTTTTATCCGCCGCTGCCATTCAGACAGAAGGCCGAGTCTGCCATACCGATCGGCTGGCAACATCTCAGTGGCACAGACCTGTGGAAGCGAGCCGTCCATAAATACACAAGGGTGAGTGATTGATTAACGCTATATATTTTGGTTATATTTTATATTTTGTATGGTCAACATTTAGTTTTGTTCACCATCAGGTGTGTGAAAACAGTTAAAAGGTGTTGACTAGGAATCCCATCACCTGTTAGATATGGCAGATTATTACATCAGAGTATTTCAGCATGATTGATTAATTGATTAATTGATTAATTGATTAATTGATTACCCGTTGAGTTGATTGCCTTCCTAGTCGGAAGACAGTTAACTTTAATATTCATTTCACAATTATCACCGAAAACATAGACCATGCTTCTGTATCTTTTTTTCAATTTGTGGAGTTTCCGTCAATTAAAATCATTTTTTGTTTTGAGTTGTTCTCCATTCACAGAATGATCTGAATCTACTGCATACGATCTGTACATGTAATGGTTTGTTTCCTGGGATGAATTATCCTTCTCATGATGAATGTAACTAACCGTCACTGTGTTTCTCTCACTGGATAATCTCTTGACGCATTTAGCCTGAGTCTGACTGGCACTGACCTACCTGGCCCATTTCTCTAATCTACCATAACCACTTCCCTTCCCTTCATTGTCATAGGCTGGAGGACGAACCAATCAGGGACGCTGAATTGTGGAGGAGCCAATCAGATCTCCGGGCTACCACACGCTCTCTTTCGCACCCTGATCTGTGCATTGTGGGTCAGTCCTTACATCGAGAGTGAAGGGGCCACTGAAGAGCAAGTGGGATTATGGATTAGCAGACCTCTCAAAGGATTTTTGTGTTTTTCCTCTCTGGGAATAGAAGATGGCTAACCCTTTGGTTTTTGACAAGAGACCAACTTTTCTCTTAACCTTACTTAAAGTATTTATTTAAAATGTGTTTGTATGATCTTAAATGTGTGTTCACATGCGTCTGTGTGTCTTTATGGGTATGTATGTATGTACAGAGTACAATTCATACACTCATCACTTTGAATGTCTGGCCTTTTGTTTATCTCAACATGAGCAGGGTAATCACTGCCTACTTGCAGGTTCACACATTTCTTCAAGGTCCATTCGTGAACATGTAATAGATTTAGTTTTAATCTACTGAATAGTTCGTAAATGGCCAGAAATTGTTAAAGTTACTGGCAAAGTCAATCGTCATCTGTACATTTACTAAGTCTAATTCTAATTAATTCTAAATGTACAGTCGTCATGTTTTGTTTTTCTTATATGTTAAATGTTTATTTGAACCCACAGTTAATCAAAAAGTTTGCCTTTTGTACAAAACTCTTTTAATTTAGTCAGTAGGGCCTGTAAATTATCTGGGATTTTTTTTTGTAATGTTTATGTTTTTTTTCCACTAATGAAATGTGCTAATACATGATTTAATGATTATTCTTTTGTCATTATTTCTCAAATTTAGAGACCAGTTTGTGTCAGCAAGTATAACTATGGACATACACATTTTAAAGGCTCAAAGTTTTTCCCATTAAGATCAGGCTGCGTTTTGCATTTGAATATCCCAGATCCAGCATCATTTGTTCCGGTCACTTTTAAGTAAGTCTCATGTAAATATAATACTTTCAATTAACAATATTACGTATAAACCACTCAGGCTGAGGTTTAGTCAAACTTCCCCTTGATTCCACACATACCAGATACAACAGACCTTGAATGGGTACATTATCAAGAAAGGTTTTGCTATACCAGATGAACTTTTTTTTTTCCTCTCAACTTCTGCAAGAGATTATGATTTTTTCGTTTATTTCATCATTTATTTGGCTCCACCTCCACAAATAGTTTCACACCTGGACTGGGACAGTGCCAAGTAATACTAGTAGCTTTTCAGCAACAATTCAGCAACTTCATATCAGTGGTGCGTGTGTGTGGGTGACGGCTGGTTTAAGCAGCCTCAGCTCACCTCCCCTCACAGTCAGACTGAGTGGGCTATGGGGCTGGGTGAGGCTGCACACCTGTGGTGCATTGTGTAATCAAAGTGCAGGGGTTAAACCAGCCATCGCCACACACACACACACACTCACACTCAAGGAGAACTTTGACATGGCAACGTGGACCGCCATCTGTCACCATCATTATACTCAACCTCTTGAGTATAATGGCAGAGGACCACTATCCTGTGCCCTGGTCTGGAGGGGTAGTGAGTGGCATTGTCACAGTATCATGTACATTTATCTGTTTGTTTCCATTTGTTGTGCAACCAGTTAAATCAGAGTCTGTTGACAGTCACTTTGGCGGCATATCTAATCCAGATGAGTAAAAGGCTTACGATCAAACTAATTAGCGGCTATTAGAAACGCCTGAGACGTCCCGTTGCTGTTACTTAATGTCGGCACTCGTGGAATGCCTCTCCAGTCAAATGACTTGGTCAGAACTAACTTTTGTATAAGTCTATTTCATCACTTGAACAATGTCATGTACAAGGCGTCCTATTGTACTCGAAAAATACCTTCCACAGTGTGCAGCGTGTGTATGGCTGAGTGGCGCTCACACATCCTCCTAGCTGTGAGGCAAAAAAAAAGAAAAGAAGGCTTTTCTTTTCCCCTTCGCACGATCATGATGGATACCTGTCCGGTCAGTTCACACATACAAGTAACAAAAGAAGCAGGAAGAGAGAAATATGGAGGACAAACACGCCCACAGAAATACAACGCATACCCACAGAAATACAATCAGGTGCATCGTTCAATTCCTTTTAACGGAAGGCTTGGCTTGAGAAAGGCATTTTTAAACAATTCGATGTTGGGCGTTAAAGAAAATAAGAAGGAAACAAGAAGTAATGGCAGTAACCGTAAGTGAAAGGTATTTATATGTCTGGAGCCAGGACCAGAAAACTGCTGTGCTGTACAGTACCCATCTGCTTGGAGGTGGCTAGTGTGATGTTTTTTTTTTTTTTTTTTTTTTAACCATAAAAAGGTTTTATTTGCATTAAATACATTTTGTTTCTCATCCTCAAGGGCATTTTGTCTATAAGGAACGGTAGCGCTGCAGAAGCCTTCCAGATGGCAGTGGGGATTATGTAATACACACACACACAACAACCCACCCAGGTGGGTCGGAACCAACTGTATGTTGACACTCATGAATAGTTATGCCTTATGCAAAGTATTCATGAGGTTTAATCTGGTCTGTCGACGTACCCGCGTTATTTTTACCTCCAAGCGAGGCAGCATGTGATTCTGTGTGCGTGTGTGTGTGTGTGTGTGTGTGTGTGTGTGTGTGTGAGAACCTGTGTGTTGAGCATGCATCATAGACAGCGCATGCACGCCCCAGGAAATCCGCACTCTGGGAGAGTCAGCGCACTCCTTCCTCGTTCCCTGACGGGAACAGAACCACGGTGCACTGCAAGGAATGCCATTCGGTTGGTGGATTAGTCAGCTCATGTTGTATTTTATTGAGTCACTTAGCAACTGCTTTCTTTTTTTATCCATATAGTATTACAGTTCATTTATTATTATTCTTTTTTTTTTTTTTTTGCCTTTTCTTCAACAATATATTTAGATGAAAAAAAACGCTTGTTAGAGAGCAGAAGGAACACAGACAAGACTGCAACTGCACTGCAATTATATGCTGGCTTGAAATACCGCCATGCTATTCTGCAAATGATCATCTGAGGAGTTGACTATTCAATAATGCCAGGCATCTAAGGAGGCAACAAGGAAAAAGCTGTGTGGGCCTTTTTATTTTTATTTTCTATGTCAAAAAGGTTCATTCGACCCCTGAAATGTGTACGTACATTTACATGGGAATACGTTTACATGTGCTTATGCATATGTAAACGTGCCTCACCAGTTTGTCTCTTGTGTTGTAGTTCAGTATGACGTCCACAGAAGGGTGCTGTTGTTTCCCATTCGCATCGTTCACCTATTTTGCAAACCCACATTCGTCATATTTATCAACTCGCATAGTTTACATATAATTTAACATTTTGTGGGACTTCATTCATACACTTGACATAGATTACTAATAGAATTTTTGATTTGCTTCATCATTGATTCACTTTCCAATTCTGACATAACGCATGTTGTAGCTCCATTTCAATACACTTTTTGACAGTCCTTTATGTGTTCAATAACCTATAGTGTATATATATATATATATATATATATATATATATATATATATATATATATATTATCAAGAACGTGTTACACTTATGTACATGTTGGCACACGCATTAGCGTTCACTGCAGTAACAGA
>OMKQ01041793.1:2500-10259 GCA_900302335.1 Phycis phycis
TTCAACCTATTGAAACTGTTGAAACATGTTGTTGCTCCTGCGATGTTGACAGAGGAACATCTGCTCTGTCAAGCTTCTGCATAATATGGACATTTGTGTAGCGTTCCTAATGACATGGCATATGTGGGGAAAAAGCACTAGTGTCAGACGAATGCAGAAAGCTAAAGCAGTCAGGCGGCAGATTTAAAGCCCCTGACAAGGCAAATCTATGCTTTAATTTGAACAGTGTCATTTACGGCCATTTATAGGCCACATCTAAGCATTAAAACAAGTAATCTTACTCCAAATACGAACCATTGTCACATTCTTTTTTGTGTGCTTTCTGGTACCACATTCAATTTGGGTAAGATTATAAAGGGAATTGCTGATTATTGTAAATCCAACTTGCATAATTGTGTTATGTCAGCACCTAGTAGATGAGGCTTAGTGGTCATCGCAACTGCATGTGTCTGTTAGAGGTCAGAGGGAAGCTGCGACATGAACTGAACCCCATGTGAATGCCTATGGAAAATGTGACTGAGTGCAGAAACAAAGAAATACATTCTTTGTGTGTTGCTGGGCTCGTCTGTGCCATTTTTATCCAAACAAAAACAAAGTCAGGTTAGTAACAGCCCACTTGACACTCCCCAAACAGAGCTCAATCATGTAAAGTGGACGGAATCATCTCCAGCAGGGGCTAATCATAAGCAGGCAAAATATTTGACTGACCTGAGCATCACTTCACATTCAAAAAGCAGACTCGATGATCCACTTTTGTTCCAGCGTGGCGTTATCCAGTGCCATCCAGTTAAACTCTGTGTTATGTATGAAGAATGCTGATTGACCACCAAGGTTAAGGTGCCAGATGAGGCCTATCTTTGCCCTGTTCATTGAGCGCCCAGACTGATCAGACGGCGCTCAGAGAGAGTAAGGAAGAAGCACAAACTACGAGACACTCTTCAACAAACAGATTAACAAGTGGCCAGAGACAACATTTGTCCACAAATCATGTGAGTGCAAAGCCAAACTGCCCTTGATCAATATGTAGCAGGCAATATGAAATATGTAATCAATATGTAACTGAACTGCAGTAATTCTTCACTATAGACCCTTGGAACGCTACACAAAAGATTGTCAAACACAAAACATTTGTAGTACACTACATGCTTGCTATTATATGTTGTTATTGAAAATAAAACAGCAATGAAAAGTGGCTTGAGTGTGCAAATGCAAGAGAAAGATTATATACAGAAGAATAGAGAAGAAAGAGTTGACTTTAGTGTGAACAAAAAAGGACAGAGGCCTCACAGGCCTGTGCCAAGGTGTGAATGCTGTCCATTAGAGAAGCCAATCAACACAATGGGGGAATGTGTTTGACCTCAACAGCTTTCCCATCTTCACTTCGTTAGCCCATCGGCACTGACCCAAAGTTCAGCGGCTCGACTCTTCAACATCTTCGGCAACATCTGGAAGATTATGATGCACGGGGTGATGTTGCCCGCATGGTGAAATGATTGAGAAACCGCAAAGGACATTCACGAGGAGGTGCGCGAGCGGTGAAGAGCGGGCGAAAATGCATAATGGATGCCCTGACACATCCTCTGAAGCATCACTCTGAGGGCGTCCGTGGGGAGTGAGGATGGAGGTCTATAGGCCCTACAGCTGAGGGGTGTCTTGACAGATTTGTAGCATGAGGTTACTACAGAGAATGTTTTCTATATATATATTATTTTATTCCTTCCTGATTCTATATATTAGGTAGCTCAGTGATGATCAATTCAAATGTTGTAGATAGAATTTTAAATATAATCTATATGATGGTACTATATATGAAGAAAATGTAGTCAGTCGAGTTCAAGAGACTATCGTCAACCATGATGAAGAAAAAAATATATAGTAGGGCAACACAATAATATTTAATCTTCCTGCAAGTCCCAGTGTGCCAATATTGCTCTTTTTGATCCGTCATACACTAGCAGACATCAGTTAATTAAAAGCAGTGGAAGTTTGACGACAGATTGTAGACAGGATGCATCTCGGTTTGTGCGAGCGTAATTAAGTTGAGATGCTGTTAATGAAAATGCTCATACGCCATATACTCTAAGGAGTAAGGGCCTGATTGTGTAAAGACAGGCAGTCGTCACGCTTTCATTTTGAAAAGCACTATTTGCATCTACATTATTTTCAGAAAGGATTGTTTTATTCTAAGAGAGCTTTTTTTATGTTTTTTGTTTTGTGATACTCGTTTCTAAACCATGGTTGCAAAAGACAGTTCCCCCCAAAAATGTGTAATTTATGGGTTATATTTCATATACTCTTGCAGCACTTTCAGCAACAAAACCAAGAGGCATTCTGCAGCATTATATTAGGTTAGTGGCAGAGCAACCAGCAGTGGATCTCTGCCACACACAAACAGAAATCTAGATGGACAGATAAGCAAAAACTTTGTGTGTTGCTTTAGCTGAACTTATCCTTCAAATGCTCCCCATTGGCCTGGGCACTTGCAACCTTAGAGTTGTATTTAAGGGTTAAAGCAGGGAACAATGGCAAACTGCCTGTCTTTCCACTGTAGAGCCGTGTAAAGGGACAGATTGAGCGCGAGGAGCCTGAGAGCACAGCAGAGGAAGAATTTATTTTTTTGTCAACGTAGCTCTGACCTCAGCGGCAGCTGCTTGTCATTAGCTGATTTTAAGATCACAAGCCAATTTGTATTTCACAATGAATACCACTGAATGCACGTTTTTTAAACTTGTATTCCCCTTCTCGGTACACGCAAACAAAGTCTGAGCTTTCCACAGTTAGGCGTATAGGACACACAAAGAAGTCTCTGTGATTTAGTTAACATTAATTACAACTTTTCTTTGTAAGCAATCAGCGACTGTGAATCATGACCAATAAACAAGATGCCTCAATTACTAATCATATGACCAAGGGGGTAGGAAGCATTATCAATGTGAGGGGACAGCCTATACGCTATGACTTAAGTGATTATAAAGCATTCCCTAAAATGTTGTGGTAACACTACAATTAGGGTACATTAAGTACAATTCACCATTCATTAACATTAGTTAATGCAGTAAGAGTATTATCTAACATGAACAGTTAAGTAACAATAAACTAATGGTTGACTCATTTACTAATTGTGTTCACGTTTACTAATGGTTTCCTAAGTTAACCATTAACTAAGATAATGGTGTTTACGCAGGTATTACTGGATACATTACTTAATGCAGTTAGGGTTAACCCCAATCTCGAACTCCGGCATAGCCAGACAATGGATATCCTGGCCAATAATACCTCTTCCGTTATTGCTTTCAATATTTTTCTGTAGGTGTTTCTGGTCCAAACAACCTTTTGGCAAATCTCTAGTGTCAAGTGTCAAGAGTCAGCTCTGAAGAGTGAAGATGTAAAAATTAGCTAAGGCCAAGACTCTCTCTCAGGCAACGGTGAGTGTCACTCAAACACAGCCAGACAACCATTCCTGTTCAGAAGAAGTTCTTAATAACCTCTATTAAACACAAGGATTGTTAACAGTCCATCCTGTGAGATTGGAATGCTGATCATTTATGAGTGAATTGTGGAATACTATCTAATGCTAATGATGGATTGCACTTCTTGTTTCAGATGTGAGACGTAAACAACCGTTTTGAAAATGCAAGACAGACTCTGAGTCCAGATTGGTGATTCATTCTCCAGAGACAAATAGCCCTCTTTATCATTAAGTCACATTCATCAACATAATTAGCCATTGTTTGCTTAATTATTGCTGTCAATCTGGTGGCATTATCAAAGTAAAACATTCACTTGGAGGGATTTGAAAGTTTTCACTTTGGCACACTCTGATTCCCGAAGAAAAAGACAAATCCGAAACCTAATGGAGGCAATGATTGAGAAGGCCAGGTCCACCTACCTTAGCCCTTCAAAAGTGGTAGTACAGACTGTTCTGAAAGTCACTCAGGGCCTTTGGCAGCTTCCAGGAGATCTGTCGTTTTCTAACTCCATCCAAACAGTGGAAGTAGACAGCTGTCAGCCTATTAAAGGCTACTTTAAATAACATTGAGTCACAATGATCAAATGGCTTCCTTTTCCCACCTGTATGTGTGATGCAATGATCATCACCATTTAGAAAAGGTCCCTCAAAGATTTAACGAGGAGGATCGGGTAATAGAGATGAGGTAGTCAACGTACTATTAAACAAATGAAAGAGTAGACCTATATCTGGATGTCTTCCTTGATTAATTTGAGGAGAAGATGGGCTATGTAGTATGTAGTAATCAAAAAAAGGTACAAAGTCCTGCAGTGAATGCCATCAAAGGTGTTGAGGTTCCAATTGAAGGAGTAAAAAAGTAATTAAGCAGTATTTTAGGATATCGTTGGATTGTCATAAATAATTTTCTGTACTTTTGACTCAGAGTAGATCTCCAACCAGACCTCCATCAATCTTGAAACCAAGCTTTAACAGTACAACTACCTCTGTGGCTGAGACTGAGACACCGCCTACAGCAGTAGGACCTCGCCCATAAATCTCCTTCACTCTTCATCTGCACAAACGCCGGCAGAAAATTGTACCATCAAGTCAAGGAAGGCAGACTAAAATACAATTCTGGTAGTTTGTGCCACTTTTTTACAGCTTTGGATTTGCGACATTAGTTCCATAAAAATACATGTTGTTCATATATATATTCGTAAAAAAACGAATAAGCCCTGCTCATTGGTGTCCCTTACCAACCTTTCCAATGCCCCCTATAGCACTGGGCCACCCCAGCCTGAACACCACCTCCAACATATCCTCAGGATAGAGTCACCTTCAGCATGCATACCAAGTGAAAGTTGTTCAACAAAAAAACGACATTAGTCCATGCTTGGTCTTACCAAAAACTGTCTTTGGACACACATTAATGGGATATACAGATATGTTCATGTAATATACATAACATCAAATGAAACATTGTTAATATAACACTCTGGTATGCTTCCTCAGCAGGAAATATGAACTCAAAGAAGGGCATGGATATGTCATGAAATGGTTGGCAAGAATGGTTATTATGAGCGTATGATAGTGTAACCTAAGAACCTTTCAGTCATGTCATTACCAATAGGGACCGGCAAAAGACAGCCCACATGTGTGATACTAGAGTCACTCTCGCCTTTTTAATGTCCTATTTCAATGATCAATGGGCCCTCCCAGCCCGCCAGGGGAATAGCTTAATTCACTGCTTGCTCCAGTTAACACATTACAACACCCAGACCTGCCACAGAGGGCCAACTCATAAACCCTGGTTGAACTTTGTAGACAAAAGAGGCCACTTATAAATTATTTGAATATGCAAATGTGTCACCTCCCATACTGGCAATTAAGGGAGGTTAAATCAAGTACCGTTCCACCGAGCCATACGCAATTAGGATTACATTCGACAAAGCGTCCGTTTTTTTTTGGTCCCACATCAAAGGGATCTGAGTAATAGCTTTGAATTCCACAACAACAATAAGTGTTATAAATAAAACATGAAGGTGGCAGTGGAAAAAGTCACTGTTCCTTCGCTGGAGCGGTGACTTTGTACGATGTGCCATGAGGCTGATGTGGAAGTAGATCAAGAGGAAATGTAATGCAGACTTTTATCAGAATAAAATCCATGTGTTTTGGGGTGTACAGTGTTGGATAGGGAGAGAGAGAGAGAGAGAGATCGAGGAGAAAGGGAATGAGCATATTTTGCCGTCACGCTGTTACTTTATAGAAAGGAACACGATTACATCAGTTCTGTCATTTAAATTGATTATAGCTTTAAGAATAAACATCTTCCAAGGGATGATGGGTTTTTTATTTTGTAGTTTCAAACTTGCTGAATGCTGATGGAATTCTGCTGAAAAAAATCTGCTGTTACCTTAAACAAATTCATGAGTTTTCTCACAGTGAGGGAAAATCCTTGGGGGGAAAAAAAAATCATGTTTAATGTTTCCATCTCCACTGGGATAATTTAAGCGTATTATGAGCCCATTGAATGGCTGAAGGTTAGGCTGTACTTTCTAATGCAACTAAATGAGGGCCTCTGAATTACTTTGAAGATGAAAAGATATACAAATCAACTTGATGTGCCCTCCAATTAGACTAATGAAGTCTGCAAATTGTATATATGCTATGGACATTCATATATTGAAGCAGGACATTTGCAGGACATTTGAGGCTTATTATGACACACAAGAAGGCAAATGAATATGTCTTCCCATATATACCATATATATCACTTTCCCTTTTGCCTTCAGTTCTCATTTCTTTGAGATAAATCCTGCTGCTATCAACCACCCGAGATCTCCACTCTTTAAAGTTCTATCTATGAATGTTTTTTGGATTCTCCCACTCAATTATTACCCCTGTATCTCCAACGAGCTTAACTCCTCTGCAGAGATGCACCATCGATAGCCCAGCATACCTACTCTAGAATGGGTCGAGTGTAGACTCATTAATGTCACGCTTGGCAAATTGATAACTGCAATTTTGCGCAAGCAGAGAAAGCTGCAGTTGCCTCTCCTTGTGGGACATCTCCCTTTTTTTAGTTTGTGTTTCATCCTTTGATAATGACCTGGACTGCTATCCATCACTCACAGGACACCCCCTCGGTGGTTTATAGCTCTTGTTAGGCCATGTTTAGTGAGGGCAAATACCCTCGGAGTGAGCTAAGTCAAGGCGTCCAATGACGATTACATTGCAGCAATGCTCGCCCAAATGCTGAGCAATTCATAAGACCATTTCCACAGTGATGTCATCACATGATAAACACATGTTGTCTCTCATAACACTCAGTAGGGTCCTGCTGCTTTTATGGAACAGGGCACATGGAGTAGACTTCTAGAGCAGACCCATTATCAGCAACACTTGTGATTGTCTAATGACGATGGCCCTGTGAAAAGGCTCGAACATAGAGTACTATGTTACGTCTAGTGTTCGTGTGAGACGAGAGTAGACTCAACTACAAGCTCGTAATCAACTTCTCCTTTGCATTTTGAATAAATTTTCAAAGGGCATGAATGGAAATTGATCCATTGGAGTGAAAGGAGCAATCCGCCAGCGGGCACTCTCATTGGCTACCTGCAGATCACTGTGGGAATTAAGTGTCCCGGTTGAAACAGCGTGCCGAGCATTTGATGTCTGTTGTCTGTTTAGATTTCCTGCTGAAATGTTAAGTTACTGCTTTGAAATCTTTGTCTAGCTTAATAGCGGGATTGCATATCTGATTGCAGGATCGTATAGAAGTTCAACCCTTGCCCAGCGAGGACACCATTTTCAAATAGAACAACTATTTACTATCACGGCGAAACCGGAATGCATCAAGATCCCAACCTCATGAATACCGCATTGGCCGAAGTAACTCAAATTCACTGCTCCAAATAATTATTGAAAAGCACACCGAGTGTATGCTGCAGACAAACCTTATAACATTATACACCGGCTGCATCTATTCATCTGACCACTGACCGCTGTGCCTCCAAGTCGTGGTCTCAGCATGCATAGCTATTCCTTCGTAATCCTCATCTAACCTGGCTCTGTGTAGTATTGACTACAGCCCAGCAAACTTTAAGTGGAGCCATCAAGTCATTTATCAATATAGATTCCTCCGGACACATCGTTGGCAGTCTTGGGTTGAGGTGGAGAGTGGGAATGCCCATCTAGTTGCATGAACGGATGCCCTATAGAGAGCTAGGAGTTAGAAATGTCTGTTCACTTTATCTCTGCATATCACAAGGCTTTTGCTTGGAAAAAAAATTCTGGAGGATTTTTCCCACC
>OMKQ01041817.1:0-11637 GCA_900302335.1 Phycis phycis
AAAGGCCAGGCTGTCAATCAAAAGGGTGATCTCTCCACAGTGACCAATAGCATGACAGGGATGAGCCCCTCCCCCTCCCTGTCGGTGCTGTCCAGCCGGGCCGGCTCCATTGCCAGCCTCCACGACCGCATCATGTTCAGCCCCGGCAGCGAGGAGGCCATTGAGCGCCTCAAGGTGACCACTCATTGATCATGTATTGATAATGGATCCACCATGTGTTCACCGGTGTTGATAACGTGCAATAACGTATCGATAATGTGTTAACTGACGCTCAACGCGTTGATAATGTGTTGATGATACATTGATAACGTATTGATAATGTATTTATAAGGGTGTTGACAATGTGTTGGTAATGTTGCGTGTCTTAATTATTGTTTTGATTTCCAGGAAACCGAAAAAATTATCGCTGAGCTCAACGAGACCTGGGAGGAGAAACTTCGTCGCACTGAAGCCATCCGAATGGAAAGGTGGGATCTGGCTATTACCTGGACATTACCTGACAGGTCCCTGGCTAGTGTCTGGCTATTACCATGGCTATTACTAGCTGTTAGCGGGTTATTACTACTAGCTTGTTCCATGGCTATTACTTGGGCCATATATATTTTCAATAAATAGCTAGCTATATTTAGTTTATTATTTGGTTATTACATGGTTAATAAATGGTTAATAAATTACTATATTCTGGTATTTATCTGGCTATAACCTGGTGATGACATGGCAGTTATCTGAGTAAATAACTTAACTTAAAAAACAACAGTGTTTTAGTGATTGTCTATTATGTATATCATCCTTTGAGCTGTGAGTGCTAGCTTGTGATTGGCTGGTTCTCTGCTGTCCTCAGAGAGGCTCTGCTGGCTGAGATGGGCGTGGCCATGAGGGAGGATGGTGGAACCCTGGGCGTGTTCTCCCCCAAGAAGGTATAGAGAAAAAACTTCCCCTCATGTCCATCCTAACAACATTGGTATATATACGTGTGATTCATATATAGAACAACCAAATAAACATGATGGGAGAAGATAAGATCACACTTTATTTATTATTTGTCCCTGAAGTGAAAGTAGTAAAGTAAATCAAACAAGAGAAGATAAAATACAAATAACAATGTGAATAAAAACTGCACTACCCATGAATACACTACATACACTATATACAATATATATACACTGACAAATACATCTAATAGAATTGATGCATAAATAAGATGTATGAGATGAGATCTATTTAGTAATCTCAGAGGGAAATCTCATTGGTTATTGATGAACAATAACCAATGAACTGGAGGACTAATTCCACTTGTTAATCTGTTGACCCGCAAAGCCTTCAGACAGCCACCGAAAGCCTGAGCCCGTGTTTATAGACACAGTGGGGCTGTTCTCTCCTAACGAGGTTCGTAACTTCTGAGTGACTCCATAGAGTCATACCTGTGAAACCTCTACCTTGGTGCTCCTCTACCTGAGTGCTGCTCTACCTGAGCAACTCTTCTACCTGAGCGACTCTTCTTCCTGAATGTCCCTCTACCTGAGAGCTGCTCTACCTGAGTGATACCTCCACCTGAGTGCTCCTCTACCTGAGTGTTCCTCTACCTGAGAGACTCTTCTACCTGCATGTTCCTGTACCTGAGTGATGCTCTTCCATGAGTGTTGCTCTACCTGAGAGCTGCTCTATCAATCACCTTCAGACTCCTCAAGCCTTCCACTTTGACTTATCTGGCGTTCCTTCTCTCTCTCTCTAACATATGTAACATCTATTGATAATGCATTGATAACATATATCTAAAGCTGAGTCGTTTCTGTGTTAAGACCCCTCATCTAGTGAATCTGAACGAGGATCCCCTGATGTCCGAATGTCTTCTGTACTACATCAAAGACGGAGTCACCAGGTAAGGAACTCGATGAACTGTCCTGTTCCCCAGGCAATGTGAAAGAGCTGAGGGTGGGGTTCAAACCCAGAACATTCTGTGTGTCTGGTTTTCTATATGTTTTACTGTCGCCCAAGCCCTTCAGCGTATGATGTGATTAGGCATGTTTATATGTGAGCCTTCCCATGGTTGGTGTTGCGCAGGGTGGGTCGCGTGGACGCTAGCAGCCGCCAGGACATCGTCCTCAGCGGACACTTCATCAAGGACGAGCACTGTACCTTCACCAGCTCTACGGGCCCGAATGGAGAAGGTGAGCTATGCTAGGCACCTCACCTGGCTGATACACCAGCCTAGCTAATTCACTAGCCTGGCCAGTCACTCTGGATGGCATATGAAGTATGGTCATTCCTTGTGATCTCCTATATTTGTATAGTTTGTATTTTGTAGAAACTGTAGACTGTTCAATTTCAATCTATGGGGAAAGGTATATATATCTTCCTTTTGTGATGGTCAGTGATCGATTCTTGTTATTGAGCACTGACTGGAAACTCACAAAACCACAACCTCCAAATAGACAACAAAAAAATATATTCATCTGTTCCTGTTGATTGGTGGATGAGGTGCATATTGAAACAGGCGAACCAATGAAAACACAACAGAAGGCGGATGCACTCAGCTCTACAATAAGCCGATGGCATCCACCGACTTGTCTGTTGAGGATCAAAGCTCTGTTGGACGGCGCTGCTGAAGGTGGGAGTGGTGGAGAGGATGTTCTTCTGACGTTCCTGCTTATTCTCTTTGAGCAGCCGTGGTGTTGGAGCCGTGTGAGGACGCCGAGACCTACGTGAACGGGAAGAGAGTGACCGAGCCCACGGTCCTGAAGTCTGGTGAGCTGTTGGGACTCTGATCCCTCTTGAACTGAATGGAATCATATGTAGGAACCAATATTTGGTGTCCTCAGACTATAAGTGTTGACGTATCAATTTCCACAGTATTATGATGCTAGTCTTTAGACTCCATGTTGGGTGGTACAGAATGTTAGCCTCACGATGGTCTGGTATCCAACACCAGAGTGGGTATCACTACTGGTATATCGGAGACGATCTTGAGTCTTGACCCGTGGATCTCTGGCCTCTGGATTTTGACCCGTGCAGGAAACCGCATCATCCTGGGGAAGAGCCACGTGTTCCGCTTCAACCACCCAGAACAGGCCCGGGCGGAGCGGGAGAGGACACCCTGTGCAGAGACCCCCGTGGAGCCGGTGGACTGGGCCTTCGCCCAGAGAGAGCTGCTGGACAAACAGGGCATCGACATGAAGCAGGAGATGGACCAGAGGTAACGGATGGTGGACCATGAGATGGGACGAGATAGCGTGGTACTCCTGTAGGGAGTGAGGGTCTTTTGGTCTCGGGGCTCAATGTAAAGCACTTTGAGATACATCCTATGTTGGGACAGTGCTTTGGAACTTAATTTAAGCTTAGGTACTTACTTAGTTACTGAATTACTTCCTTAGATAGAAAGACAGTCAAAATCAGACAAAAGCAGGTTCACAAAATATAAGTCCTTCCTATCCTCTTTAGTTGTAATGCACATTGTCAAAATGATAGACTTGACATCTTGGAACTTCCTGGTTCCCAATAATCCTCTATCTTGATTCATAGCATGTTCCATCAGAAACACTGAAGCTGATGTTCTTTCTAAATATTCTATAAATGCTTGTAACATTTATGACCGTGTTGTAATCCACCCATGGTGATGTCTTCCCAGGCTGCAGGAGCTGGAGGACCAGTATCGCAAGGAACGAGAGGAGGCCAACAACCTTCTGGAGCAACAGAGGCTGGTAGGTTGATGAGCGATAGCCAATCAGAGATCTGGACATGCAAACGTGAATGTGGTGCCCAACATGTTTTATCTTTGTTGAGCTACGTCTTGCCTTGCTCTGCGGCTTAGTGTGTATTTTCTTCAGGACTACGAGAGCAAGCTGGAAGCTCTTCAGAAGCAGGTAGACCGCTGCTTCCCTGATACCACAGAGGAAGAGGAGGACCCTGAAGAAGAAGGTAGCGCTACAATCAAACTGTTGAACATCTCAGTTGAACATGGTCTTCACGTAGAGAAACCTTTGGCCACAGCACCAACTGAGCTTCTGGTCATTTAGGCAACACTTTTATCCAAATCAGCTTATGGAGAACAGAATCAGAGTAGCTTCAAAACAGTGCAACAAGTGCTGCTTGACAGAATTTTGTAAAATAAAATCTATGAGACAAAGGAATCAGGCAGAAATGTCTTGTGCATAAAAGGTACCTCAATTTAAGAAACCAACAGTATGGTAACAGTAAGCCCTTCTGGTTCCAAACTGGTCGTTCATGTTCACGTTGTGTTTCCATGGTAACCCACAGTCCAATGGACAGAGAAGGAGACAGAGCTAGCCGTGTGGGGCTTCCGCAAATGGAGGTCGTACCAGTTCACCTCCCTGAGAGACCTGCTGTGGGGCAACGCCATCTTTCTGAAGGAGGCCAACGCCATTAGTGTGGAGCTCAAGAAGAAGGTTAGGAAACGTATTGATCCCTCACCGCTGGAAGCCAATCAGGGCCTCTGATCGGTTTGGAGCGGTTTCTCTGTATCGACTCCTTTTTCTTTCAGTGCTTCTAACGCTGCTATATATCTGATTTATATCTGTTGTTGTGAATGCTGTTTGTTGTTTTTTTATGTGCGGCCATTTCGACCGTGATGTATCACGAGCTCACTTTTATCCAAAGTGACACAGTAAATTTGGACACAATTCTAACTGTGATTTGGCTTCAGACTTTATTCTGCCCTCTGAACTGACCCGGTTCTGTCCCACCCCAGGTCCAGTTCCAGTTCGTGTTGCTGACCGACACGCTGTACTCCCCGCTGCCGCCAGACCTGCTGCCCCCTGAGGCTGCCACGGACCGGGAAGCAAGGCACTTTCCACGCACTATTGTTGCCGTGGAGGTGCAAGACCAGAAGAACGGGGCCACCCACTACTGGACCCTGGAGAAGCTGAGGTACTGCAGCAGTGGATGGAGTTGGGTTGGTCCTACATTTGGTTTGGGTGTGGTTTAAATCTGAGATTGGATGGGGGTTTGGGTGGAGTTGGACGTGGGTTCGGGTTCGGGTTCAGGTTCAGGTTCAGACTCAGACTCAGGTCAGGTAATACATACATACATTCACCTCCTTACAGGCAGAGGTTGGACCTGATGAGGGAGATGTACGACCGGGCTGCCGAAGTACCCAGCAGCAACTCAGCAGAGGACAGTGAGAGTGTGATGACCGGTGGCGACCCGTTCTATGACCGCTTCCCCTGGTTCCGCCTGGTCGGCAGGTAACAACCAACCGATGACCAACAACTTGAATGGCCGATCGCTAAGCAGTTGATTGTTGATGAACAGCAGCCACTTAGGAACACAGCCAAACACAGCAGGTTGCCAACATGTGGCTTATTGCTATTGTTTCAGTGAACCATTGAAATCACTTCCCTCTTATTGTTCATGGTGAATAACTATAACTGGTTCTAAGTGATATGTTAAATGGAGGGGTTAGAGGTTTCCTGTTCACAACATATTCGTCTCTCCTAACTGTATTCATCTACTGTTGCTCACCATTTCACAATCAATATGATCCTGACAAAAGATCTGAGGTCTCAAAGGGAGGTCTCTCTGGGGGCCTTGATCCGGTCTGGTCCTGGTCTGGTTGGATCAAGTCCAATCCAGTCCGGTGTGGTATGGGAGTCTGTGTGTGCGAGTACTAACCTAGATCCCACCCACCATGTCTCTGGTTGCCCCAGCAACCTCATTTTCAACACGTGTATGAGCGAGCGCATGAGCGACCCCACCCCCTCCCCGACGCTGTCCGCGTCAGAGGGGGCGGAGCTGGCGGACGGGCGGAGGGGGGAGGTGGAGGACCTGGAGGAGTTAGAGGACCTGGAGGATGATGAAATCTTCCTGGACCACCCGTGCTTGGAGCTCGGGGGACAGGATGAGGAGGAGGAGGAGGTGGAGGAGGAGGAGGAGGAGGAGGATGAGGAAGAGGAAGAGGGGGCGTTCTGCGGAGGCTCCAGCGAAGGCCTGGATCCCTTTTACGACCGCGCTCCAATATTCAGTGTAGTGGGAAGGTTGGTGAGGTCCCAGGGCCTGCTGGGAGAGGAAACTAGCTCTTTCACACTGAGGGACTCAGGGTCTGCCCCCTGCTGTGGAGGGAGGAACCAATCCTTACCCTGCCCCCACCCCCCACCCCCTTCTATCATTATAAACATGACACTTCCATGGATGGACAGCTCCAGGTCCAGAATGTAAAAGTCCTATTCCATGTTTTTGCTCTGTCCCTGTACTTATCCAGCAAGCACTAATCATGCAATCAGATCTAGCCAATCGGATGGTTTGGAGCTAACTGGCCAATCAGATGTGTTGGAGTCAACTCACCAATCCAGTTGGCTCAGTATCCAGTGGAGGACTTTTACTTTCTAAACCAGGAAGTTTCACCACTTCCATTTTGCCAAAATGGCAAACATGTTTTTGTTTTTACGTGTTGTCAAATTTCCATTGAAAATCGTTAAAATGATAAAAGTATATTTTGTTGCAGCACAGAGTTAACTACAGCTAGTTAACCACAGCTAGTTAACCACTGCTAACATTAGAGCCGCTTACGTTGCTTCCTGCCCCTCCCCGCAACATCATCATCTTCCCTCCACCAAGTGGGCATCACCTCTCCACCTGTTTGAACCTTACATGGAAACAGGTGGAGCTCACCACTCACACAGACAGACATGTTACCTGTAAGTGATAGAACATTCCAGTCTCACTTGTTCTCCACCAATCCCCAGCTGATTTCACTCCACTGCCTCTGGGTGTAACCAATCCAGATGCTTGGCTGCAAATACTGGGGAGGATTTTTACTTTCTCCACCCGCAGGAGCCTCCCCTGCCTGGGGATATACTGTATGTGCTGAATACACTTCAGTCCTGGGCAGGACGTTAGAAAACCTGGTAAAAAAGAGAGGCTTTCATGTCCAAATTTGCTAGTCTGTTTTTGTTTTTACAAATCTCTGTTTTTCATAGACTGACTACCTTGATCGAACCCAAAGCATGACATCCATTTAGCTGGATTGTGCAATGTCCCCATGCTTTAACTAGTGCTTCACTAATGCTTGAACTAGTCCTTGGACTAGTTTTTAAACTAGTGCTTGAACTAGTGCTTTACCTAGTGCTTGAACTAGTCCTTGCTGTTAAAGTGCTTGCTCCTAGCGGTCGAGCTGGTGCTTCAGCAGCTTTCTTTACCTCTGCTTTTGGCCCTCAAAGGGACTCTTAATTTTGACCCGAACGCCGTCTCCAAAAGTTTCTGCTTACTCATCCTGCCCCTTTAATCTTTTATAGTGCATCACTGCTTATGCCACTCATGAAATACATTCTGATAAAACTTCACATTGATCTCTGAGCGGAAATCTGGAGCGGACACTGGTAGACATTTCTGGGCTTTTAGGCTTGCCATAGTCTGCACCTTTTAACCCTTAACCCTTAACCCCCTCTGGTGAAACCATTAGCTGCCACTGAAAGCTGCCCTGTGCTTTCAATGTTCCCTGAACTGTTCCGTAGACAACCAAGCAACGTTGAGGCTCAACAGCTGCTTGTGGCGTAGCACCTGTGTGAATGTCTAGACGCAAAGTACAACAGCACTGGCCAACCAAAGCCCTGACATGTCTGATGGACTCATCTGTCTACAAACCCACCACAGCTGTAATTGTCCTGTCGGGCTGTGGGAGCAGAATAGATGGTATGTAGGAGATGCAGAGAGAATCACACAAAGAGAATCTCAAGATGAAAGAGCTGGTTTCTACTGCAGCAGTCTCTTTTAGGCATGCCAGAGCACACTTTTATTTTGGGGTCAGTTTTTACTCGAATACGTCTCAATGCCATTTAGTTTTTTTCGTTGTAAGCTCCATTACCTTCTGCCCTCATCCTTCTTGTTACTTTTTGCCATAGCACGCGGTGTCTCACGCTGCTGCCAGTGTTGTTTCAGCTGCGTCATGGTTCGCCTCATGGTTTCTGTTTCGTATGCTTTGAATTCCTTTGAGTCTGGAAGCTGAGAAACGTTTTTTTTTTTTTTTTACTAATTTTTTTCGTAATCACCTTTTTTGTCCTGAGCATGCCTTCTTTACGCCTCACCAATCTTGTCATCTACCCCTTCTTTAACTCTCCTGCACCCTTAAATGTCTACCCGCTCCCCTCAGTCCTATTGGCTCTTGGTAAACGAGGTATTAGCATGATCAGTTACTCCACAGGTTGGACAAACTGAGAGGGAACTGAGGCACATTCCAGCAAAGACGAATTTCCCAGAAACTTGCTTTTAAATCTAGAGAATAAGAATGAGTAGTATGCTATGTGATTATGAATTATTCACGTAGTGAACATAAGCCACAGGAGAAAGAATGCTTCATATCTTCTGTATTGAGCAGGTGGCTCACCAGTACGGTGCACCAGTCAAATAATCTCAATCTCACGACAATCGGGGCAACGCATTCGGCTTATTGGAAACACAGATAGTTCCTCCTGTGCCAAGTCGACTTTATCTGCATGGCCCAGTCCAGAGTACAGATTACAATCCTAGTCTCGAAGGGCTTCCCAGGCCCACAATAGACACTCCTTCACCCCTAAAGGAAGTACAAGTTCTAAGGCCTCACAAGGTTCATGAAAACACAAACCACTAGACCTGCATGTCAGCCACCGAGGGCCCCCGGACGCAGCCCTCTGGCCCCGGGGGAAAGCTCGTGAGGGGCGGTTGTGGCCGAGAGAGCCATCCAGCTTCTGTTTGGTTGCTTTTGCGGCTGTTTATGTTTGTCCTGTTTGGTGGTGTTTTATTTTTGATGACGTACCGCAACTCAAACTAATCCAGGATTGTGCTCTGGAACCGCTTTCTCATTTAGTGTCTGTTGTCTCTCCGCCGCCCACTCTCTCTCTCTCTCTCTCTCTCTCTCTCTCTCTCTCTCTCTCTCTATCTCTCTCTCTCTCTCTCTCTATCTCTCTCTCTCTCTCTCTCTCTCTCTATCTCTCTCTCTCTTTGTCTCTCTCTCTCTTTCTCCCATCGCCCCTCCACCGTCCATCAGGTCCTTTGTGTACCTGAGTAACCTGCTGTACCCGGTGCCGCTGGTGCACCGCGTGGCCATCGTCAATGAGAAGGGGGAGGTGAAGGGCTTCCTCAGGGTGGCGGTGCAGGCCATATCAGGTGAGGCCCGCCTCCTCAGAGGGGCGCTATACTCTGAGGAGGGAGCAGACCGACGGGGGTGCGGAGAAAACCCAACAGACGCATAGAGACTTCTGCAGTGGATTGCCCTTCTTCTGCCTGTGGCTCACTCCCTCTCTCTCTCTCCACCCTGTTTGTTCCTAAGCATCATGGTGGAGGTCGAGTTACGCTCTGTTGTGTTTCTCTCTCCAGCCGACGAGGAAGCTCCAGACTACGGCTCGGGGGTCCGGCAGTCAGGGACGGCCAAGATCACCTTCGATGACCACCAGTTTGAAAAGGTACGAGAAAACACATCTTTGATAATTAGAAAATATTTCATTGGCTACACAATGGGGGGATAGATGGTGCTAAATCATCGTGCAGCATACCTAACCCGAGCACTGTGGGAGGTGGGGTAGTGAGTGTAGAGTATTGTATCCTACCTGAATGTGTGAACTCTCCAGTTCCAATCTGAGTCCTGTCCGGGTGTTCCCCTGGTTCCACTGGGGGCCGTGTCCCGGGCAGGGGGCGTGTCCCAGGAGGAAGTGCGCTTCGTGGAGGGGGAGGGGCAGAGTGCAGAGACTGCGCCCTCTGCTGACGAGGTCAACAACAACACATGTAAGACTACTCTCTACCTGCTCCTCCTGAATCTCAGCTCAAAGTTAGTCTCGTTGGATAAAGCATGAACCTGCTTTATGGCCTAGTATTGAGTGAATAGTTGTACTAATACTATTTCACCAAATGGCACCTATCTTTCTAAGTAATATATGATATCCTCCCCCCCCCAGCTGGGTCTGAGGAGGCTGAGGGTCCCGCCAAGGCCTCCCTGGAGTCCCCTCTAGGGGGGTCTCTTGAGCACCTGAAAATCGGCAGCCTGTTCACCTTCAGGGTCACTGTCCTGCAGGCCTACAGCATCTCTGCAGAGTACGCAGACATCTTCTGTCAGTTCAAGTGAGTAGCCTCCACTCCTTGCTGCTCCTGGGTTAACATTGTGGACACATTTTCCAATGGCTTGTCATGGATAAGCATAATCACCCAACATAATGTATTTCAATTCATTGTCGATGTAATATGTCATTTGTCATTCTGAGCCAGATTGTGGATAGTCTCGGATAGTCCTAATGTGAATTCACAGGTCTTCCTGGATAAGAAACGTCTGCTAAAATGAATCATGTTGTTTTGTTCCACCAGTTTCATCCATCGTCATGATGAAGCATTCTCCACGGAACCTCTGAAGAACACGGGCCGTGGTCCCCCTCTAGGGTTCTACCACGTCCAGAACGTAAGAACTAAGAAGAACAGAAAATAGAACACAAGGATAAGAAATACAATTACTTTAAACTACCATGAGCAATTCAGCCATCACAGAGATACAGGCTCATCCAATGCTTACCGTGTAGTCGATGTGTGACCAGAACAACATGGGTAACTCCTCCTCCGTCATGTGACTCTTCAGATTGCGGTGGAGGTGACCAAGTCCTTCGTGGAGTACACCCGGACCCAGCCCATCGTGTTCGAGGTGTTCGGCCACTACCAGAAGCAGCCGTTCCCCCCGCTCTGCAAGGACGTCATCAGGTAGGACTAACACAGTGTGGTAGGACTAACAGCAGGTAGGACTAACCGTTAGTCCTACCAGCCCTCTCACCGGCTCCCAGGACAAGGTCCAGATCAGATGTCCCTACGGGGACATTACAGTTTATTAATGTGTACATTAAAGTGTGTTATCTTATTACACAGGTTATCACGTCTGCACTAATGTGGATACATCCAAAACACATCCTTATTGTCTCCATGTGGGCCTTCTCTCCACACTTAAGACGACTTTCAAAGATCCTGTCTTAAGTGATCAGGAAACAGCGGCTGGCAGAAAGGCTTTTGAAAGGACAAAGGCAGAAGGTGGTCTGGGCATGCGATGTGAAGCCAAGCAGAGAGGGCTGCTTCAGAAGCAGGCTGTAGGAATATATACATGTACATGCATATGTATATGTATGTATACAGTATGTATATGTCCATGCGTGCTGAGGTGTGTCAGTAACCCTGGTGCTGTCTCCCTCAGCCCTCTGCGGCCCTGCAGGAGACACTTCCCCCGAGTCATGCCCCTCTCCAAGCCCGGTAAATACCCCTCCTACTGAGTGTGTGTGTGTGTGTGTGTGTGTGTGCGTATTTGTATGGTATTGCATTTACATTTGTACAGCATTCTGCTTGTGTAGGCATGCACTACTGTATATGTATGATGTGTGTATTTGTACTGCGTTCTGCTTGTGTGTGTATGTACTGTATGCACTGTGTGTGCTGTATGCACGGTGTGTGTGTGTGTACTGTATGTGTGTGTGTGTGTGTGTGTATACTCTATGCGGTATGTGTGTGTGTGTATGTGTGTACTCTATGCGGTATGTGTGTGTGCGTGTGTGTATGTGTGTACTGTATGCCCTGTGTGTGTGTGTGTGTGTGTGTGTGTCTATTGTGTGTGTGTGTGTGTGTGTGTGTGTCTAGTGTGTGTGTGTGTGTGTGTGTGTGTCTATTGTGTGTGTGTGTGTGTGTGTCTAT
>OMKQ01041825.1:0-10000 GCA_900302335.1 Phycis phycis
GGCGGATACCATATGCAAGTCCAACTTCAAGGTAAGAGCGTGGCGACAACAACAACGCGTTTTGCCTCGGCCACTTTGGAGGAGGAGGGTTAACGCAGACGGGAAGTGTCCGCTTTAACCCTCTGACTGTCTGGAAAGTGGTTGAGGTAAATGGTAGGTTAGCGTAGGACGGGTGTGCGTGAGTCTCGTTGTGTGTGTGTGTGTGTGTGTGTGTGTGTGGATATTTTTACGAAGGAAACTCCGCAGGCTTTTTCTGCAACAGTCTCATAGCGAAAAGAGATACAAAAAAATAGGATTATCTGCAGCATCTTCAACCATTCCTCTTGATACTGCTGCTTTTACCCCGCAGCCCTCCAGACCTTTGACAAATATATTGGTCTCGGGCAATGCTTTTTTTTTTGGAACACTGAAACAACCCAAGACCAGCCACAAAAGCTGATATAAAAAGTACAACTAGTTTGGCTCAGTCATTTGATGAGTGTTTAGTTTGTAATCTGAGCGGACACGTTTGTCCGACTCGCAGTGGCTTATTTTTTTTTTAACGAAACGACTAGTCTAGGCCATCTCAACGCGGGTGGGTCATCTCGATAAGTCACCTGGTTGTCCCGTCTCACGTCTATTTCAAGATGTGATTTGTTGGGGAATTCATCATGCCGTCCGGTCGCGGAGCCTGCCCATAAAACAGCGCAGGGCCGTAATGTCGGAGAAATGTGAATAACGAGTTGTCATTTCTGCCAGGGTTTTTTTTCCCCCTCGTCGCTGATGTTCTCCTTCCTTCACAGTGTGGTTTTATAGGACGAGTGGCCCCACCATGTTTAACGCATCATCTCCTCTTTCATTGCAGTGCGGTGGGGGGGGAGGGGCTGATGGCAGATTTGAGCGGGGAGTAGTGGGTGAGCGAGGACTGAATGTCCTTGCTTTTTATTGGCCCATACACTTCGGGCTCCCAGCATGCTTATGGTATAGCACCCTGAGACTCGCTGAATTCGCCCTGGGTGCTGTGTTAGGAAATATGTAATTGTCATTCATATAAGCCCGGAAGGGGTGTGTGTAATGTGACACTCTTGAATCAAAATCTCCTGAATCTACAAGGGTATATCATAGTCTTTATTTAGTGAGTGAGTCTTGCAGCATGATTTTGAAATGATTGAAAACCGCTGTGATAATCAGTGAGTAAGTGAAACAAATGAGCCAGGATTTTCTGCATATCATTTGGTTTGATATTAATAATAAAGTTTGAAGCATATATATATATATATATATATATATTTGTATTTTTTATTTTTATTTTTTCAGTTTTTTTTGTTCTCGTCCAAGGTCCCTCAGTGAATCATTAATTAACTTACTATACTACTTCCCATACACACACTATATAATAAATCCAAATTAATTCAAAAGATCAAACAACTAATGCTATTTTTTGGTATCTTGGTCAGGCCCTTCATCAATGCCTATATTTAGTATAGTAACTTTTATCAACACTCATGAACCGACCCAGAATTCACATTTCAAAAACCGGTTCCTGAAACGTAATGAGGCATTACTAACCAGGTTTCATATTTCGCTTTAATTACAGATTGCTAATACGTGCGCTGGCTCAAATTGTTCATAGCTGGGTAATTTTAATTGTGCTTTCCTAAATTGATTTATTTAAGCTTAATGAAAGTCCTATCTTTTAACTCCATCATCAAAAATGCATCTCATTAATGCCACAAAGTGGGGCAAGGCAAAAATTATTTCCAAGAATGTTTCCTCCCATGCCTTAAAAATGTGTAAATATTTAGCTTTTTTTATTATTCATAATAATACCACCAAGTTATCTGCACACTAATTACAATATTTTTTTTCCTGGTCTCGATGCACTGTCATCACAGATTACATGGACTAATTATTACAATCTATCTGATTTCTGATTTCCAGGAACCATGGGATGAGTTTTTGCGTTCTCACAGAGTGCATCAAAGGAAGTTAATATGTAAAAGTCTGGCCCCTTAATCCTGGAAGTACCAGTAATATAATCAGTACACGACATTCAGGCACACAGTTCCCAACAGGAAGGAGTGGCATTTGGGTATTCGTCATCTTAGCTCAACTCAATTCACTTGATGATCAGGCCGTGAGGCACGACAATATTGAGGGTGACAGACACTTAATAGTGAAGGCTAACCAGCCAATGTTAGGTCTGGGTGCGTCTGAAGCAGAAAGTAGAGGTTCTTCGAGGTAATCAATGTCACTCCATCAAAAAAGCAAGTGCAGCTATTCAACGTGAAACAATCCTATCGACTTTCCATTTCCCCATCAAGCTTGCAGCCTTTGGGTGTTTGGGGGTTACTGATTGTACACTAGACTTCACTAGTCTGGGCTAAGCCCATATGTTGTCTTGTCAATTAGCTGGTGTACGGCAAGTGAGAAAACAACACAGAGCCGATGTCGAGCTGAGATCGTTAAGGAGCCTCACTATCCAATAAGGTTATCACTATGTCCCAGAATAACTGGATGAATGCATATGCTAAATTTAAAATACATTTGATTAAAAATATGTGTTTGTCTTGAAGGGACCTGAAGATGCTATGGGAGTCCGTTGTTGTTGAGCAGTGGCTTTCAACATGAGTTCTCAACATAACAAAGGCATAAAACCACACATCCAAAGTCATATAAATAAACAAAACCAAAACCCTGCATATGAAATATGAAAATGGATCAAACCACTCACAGTTATTCCTGTTTGCATTGGCCTGCAACCCCCCCCCCCTCTTTATTCAGGGTCAGCCTCTAAACGCTTAAAGGGGAAATAGACACTGTCAAGTAAGCCCTGTGTGAAAATAACCCCATCAGAAATCCAACGGCTCGTATCAAGCACTCCCTGACACCCTGAGATATAGCGGCGCCGTAGCCATAAGCGTGTGAGGGTGGGTTTGTTTTTCGCTGGGGGGCTGGCCGGGGGATTCTGAATGCTATTTGTATTGAGGTGTTTTTTTTCCCCTCCCCCTTCATTCACACTCTGCTTGTCCCCACTCTGACAGCAAGCGCATCGATAAGGACAGACGGAGAGACATGGGGGCAAAGGGGGGAGGCAACCACAACCTCGTCTGTGGTGGGTGGGGTGGGAAGAGACGTTAAAAGACAGGCTGGCGTAAATAAATTGTGAAAGACTCACAACACTCCTCTGCTCAAAGCCCCCTATTAGTGTTATTATTAACTGCCAAAAAAAAAAAATCTCTCGTGAATCTCTCTGCCCCCCCTGGTGATGATGTTTTTTTAGTTTTGGTTTTGTTTGGTGTATTTGTCAGTGAAAAAGAAAAAGCCTTCATCATTTAGCTGTGGCTCACTGAAACATTAAGACAGACAGAAATAACAAACCCAGCCGCTGTCGTCGATTAAGGCTGATTACAAAATGACACGGCGAACATCTCGAAGAGCTGCTGTGATTGGTGGCACCGGGAGACTTTGGCGTGCTCATCACCGACTCACGTGGACAAACCCCCTCAAAACGGTCTTTTGACACGCATCACCTCTTTCACACACATCAAGACATCAAGACCCGGCCACAAAGACATGAACAAATAGCACTTGATTTGACTATTTGCCACGATTTATATTTTTGCCCATTAACGCAAGGCAGAAGATTAGACAACACTTTGTTAATCCCCATGGGGAGTTCCATTTAATAATTAAAGAACAAGAATTTCACTAATGTTTCTGTTCAACCAATGAAAATCTCTTCACTCTGGGTTATAAGAACACTGCTCCAAAACTTTATTGAGGGGACTTTTCGTCCTTGTGCGGAGGCAAGGGGAATTGTGGGTTGGGGGATGAGAGGTTCTGAGGTGGGCAGAGCAAGAATCAGTCACGGAGAATGGCTGAGCAGCAGTGGGCCTGTAATGTAGATGTATGGATGTGGCCCGGCTCCTCAGAGGCCCTGGGTTGTGCTTAAATGCATCATCCCCTCACACAAAATGGGCAAGATGGGGTCCAGCACTGTAAGAGAAAGAAAGAAAGCCAACAAACAGACAGACAAAAAAAAAATGGCGGGCAAGAATAACAATCCATAATACCTTCTAAATGGGGCAGGCCAGACGTGGTGTTCAATTCCCAGACAAAAGGTGCTGGGTTTGTTCCCGAAGGTCCGTAGTTGGGATTCATATTTTTCCTGAAAATGAGACATTTACTGTCCTGGAAACCGAAGCACACTACACCCCTGATTCCATGGGAGCGGCAGTCGTTTTAAGGGGGCTTTCACACCTCGGGTGTTTTGTCCATTTTAATCTAACCCTGGAGCGTCGCGATTCGCGGACACTTACGGTGTCCGAGAACCTACTTGCGGTGTCCGAGGACCCACTTGCGGTGTCCGAGGAGAGGGTTAAGAAGCTTAACCCGTGGACATCAACGTAAAACGCTGCTCGGAAGGACGTTCGCCATCCACACACACACTGTGGCGTTACATATACACTGTAATTGTCCAGGAAGCATGACCCTCTCTCGGGACGCGAACATGCCCAGAACAAGCTCTACACATCCACACATCCACACACATGTTTTTTGACAGAGAACAATTGCAGTGGCCTACATGGCACTTTATGGTGTATATTAATTACAGTAAGCTTTCAGTGTGTTCCACCGGTGCACACACACCAAATTGAATATGTTCAAAATGCATACAAATGTAACTGTTTTCCATTAATACAATTCTAAAATCGAATTAATAACAGTTAATATGGTTATATCTGACTTCATACTATCAGTCAGAGAGGTAAGATTCACACCATTTGATCAACTGTTCAATCATAACATTATATCCAAACATGTTTTTGGCTGACTTTCAAGTTTTATTTCATTTTGATTAAAAGGGATGTAACTAACCATTACTCAGTGCATGGTCAATAGTGTACATCAATATCAATAAATATACCACAGGGTTGGATAAAATATGTGAATCTTAATGGCTTGCATGCTGTCAGTCAATATCAAATCCTTAATCCTAGCACACTCCCGGTTAATTTGGCCTGAGTTTCAACCCGCCTAACTGGCTTCCAGCAGTCAAATGAGGGATTTAAACTCTCCAATACGTCCAGTGAGCCAATAAAAGGCATCTCACCCGCCAGCGAATCATTTACATTGACAACAGAGGGAGAAGCATTGAAAGGAACTTAAATCTACCCCTGCCCTATAAATTTTATTTAATCCCTCTTTGGAAAATGGTATTTGGTAATGAGACCCATAGGTTTTTATAATTTAATATTTAATATTTGTGGTCATCACATTTTCCTCCAGCCATGGCTGACACCACTCATGTCTCAGCCAGATAGCTTTAATTTTTTTAACAGTAAAATCAATCCAGCCAAAAACAAGCTAAATCCAGATATTTGCTGAATGCCCTTAGGGCTACCTTGAAAATCTAAGGTCATTGGGAGTTTAATGTTGATGTCAAAGAATGTAAGTACCTGTTGACTGTAGTATTCTTCTACTTATTTAAAGGCACAATATGTAACATTAACACCACGTGTAAAAATAGTACTGCACTCCAAATTCACAATATTGGAGAGTTGTCTCCGCCCCCTCCTCCCTAGACTTGAAGCTCACACGGGTTGCCAGATTGACGACACTGCTCAAGATGAGCTGAGCGAAACATTATATTTTGGGACAAGCGCAATAATTCTATTAGACGACGACAAGTCCTGCACTATAAATTTATCAGCTAATGTATAACTTTGCAATTTATTTATTGTTGGCAAACTATAAACCTGCTCCTGTGGCATCCGTCTTGAAATCCTTCTGGGCTCTAAGCTGTCTCCATCCATTTCCAATGCAACTCCCCAAGATTTACTCGCATCTTTGCTCATGGAGCTTTTTCAAAAGATGACGATGCTTTTTAGGTCTGGTCAAATTTAGTACGTTTATGTTCGCTTCCATGGTTCCAGCATGCTGTGTTTATGTGGCAATTTGTTTCAAATCTGGCAACGTGGAGTACTTGGAGAATAGCAAACCATAACACACAGGGCAAAACAAAAACAAACAAACGTTCTGACCCGGAACATCCATTTGAAAGGAGAACATTCTGACTGTAGCATTGTCGAGGAAGGCATTGTTTGGGTTTAGCATGTTTCCTAAATCTCTGATGACTTTTCTGGTCATGATTGATTGATTGAGTCATTGTATGTTTTACCACAGTACATTTGTCAGATATACAGGCTTTAAACAGCAAGTATTTAAATTCAGCTGAATGTGTTAGGGGGCAACAGCCTTGCATTGTCACATAAGGCTGCTATTGGTTATTTGACTGGACCAACTGTCAAGTGTGTGAAATTGCCCAATTTTGTTTATATCTACAATGCAATCTACATTAGTGCCTATGCAATTGATGCATTGTGTGTCTTATTATCCTTGAGGTTCCTGCTTTTCCACTTGGAAAATATTTTGTTTCATTTGTCATTCATCCTTGGGACTCATTCCTGATGGCCTTTAGTTTTCATCATCTTTGCCAAATATTGATATTCCAAGAATTGCGGTAATGCTAGCAATGACAACATGCCTCAACATAAAACATGACTCATTTCTCTTGCGGAGTTTCTGTTTCCCGAACATCGACACATCTTTTTAATACCAATCTCACAGGAAATGTCGCGTCTTTATACACAATGCATTCCCTGCCCCGTCCCCAAGTTTTGCAGCTACTAAAACATCTTGGCAATCTTGATACACCATCTTACTGCTCATGCGCTGGTAATATTACGGCAACCTCGAGTAAATAGATTTCACGAACAACAATAGCCATCAGCGGTCGGGTGCAATAAAGAAAGCGTGGCAAGAACATGAGAGGAAAACAAATTAATCTTATTAAAGTGTACTGATGCCTGGTCAGCAGTAAAATTAAGAAATAACCAGAATGGTCCACACCTGCATTCTTGATTAGCAAAGCCACCACACAGTAATATTCTCCTTTGTATTTAATCCGTTTTTTTGCCATCGAGCCTCAGATGACAATAAACTTTTCGAGACTAAAAAGTACATGTTTCAAATGACGTGAAACTATATCGTTTCCATATATACTATATAATTTGGTGATGTGGACTCTTAGTGAGTTTGCTAGCTGCAAGTTGTTGAACTTTCTTCACTGGTTAATACCGGATGATCGCTTAAAGATTGACGCAGATAAAAAAAAAGGATTTTGAAGCGACAATCTGAGCAATAGGTTGGGGAAAGAGGGGCACAGAAATAATGAGGAGCAAAAAAAATTACAAAGTGGGGATGAGAGGAGCTCAGTGAAGGGGACTCTTCCTTCTCTGTAGTATAGTAATAACTATAACTAATTATTATTATAGTCATTATTTTAGCTTTACCGTCAGGGATCATCATTCAACTTATTAAAATCATTCAAATTTGCTACCCCATTCTGTTTAAGTGTCTTCCATCCATGAAATCTGCATTTTAGTTTATTCATCAATTCACTACATAGTGTATTTATTCAGTCAGAAATTAAGAAATTATGTTGGATATGATATTTTTTTTTATTGAATGCCACACATTGCGTGCTTTCACTCCCAGTAATGAGCAAATTCATTTGATAGAGAGGCTGATAAATAGTCCTAGATTGCTTGCTTCTTCATGAAATTTTGATTGGATACTTTTCTTGAGTGTGGGGTAAGACACACGAAGAAGGATATTCCTGGCACGTGCAGTGGAACATTCCTTGCGGTTTGATCTGGCAACTTATGAAATCATATCTTCGCATTTGCCAAGAACTACAGAAGAAGCAAGAAATGGCTAATATCACATGTTTTAACATGTCTGGTAACCCGTGACATGTAATTCACCCGTGGAGAAATCAAACCCTTTCATTATTTATTTGCCTAAGTGAGAAGACAGTGGAAGGATCCACGGGGAAGAGTCCACGGGGAAGCAGGAAGTGTTTGTTCATGTTTGCCGTGACACTCGCCATGCAGGGCCTAACGTCAGCAACCACACGAGCGGAAGATGGGAGCGTCGTGAGTGATTCAGTCCTGCACATTGTGCGTGACGGGGCCAAAAATAGGCTATCTGATGTTCGCTTCAAGCCCCCACACCTTCCACCAGCCCAAGAAATAGTTCGTTTCAGGGGCCATGGCTAATTTTTTATCTTGCCCCCTCCATTGTCTTGCCCTACATACTTTTTTCTTTGCCGCCACGTTATTGTGACGTCTAAGAGCCGGTCGCAGTCGTGAATCCTATTTCATTCAGGGCAATTTTTTTTCCTTTGCTTTCATGAGAAATTTTCTATTACGGCTGGCCTAGCCTGATAGGTTCAATAAATGCCATTTGACGGCTTCTTTTTCTCCTCGCAATGAAAAATGAACAAATCGCCACGGTCATTTTCAACGGCCCCCGCTGATTCAATGACTCTGTTGATTTTGACCCTGTTAAATTAAGTCGTCACCGAAAATCGCTTTGTACCCTAATTTAGAATCACGCTATTAAGCGGTACGCGTCATTTGTCAGTTCACCGATTTGTGTTTTTTTTTTTTTAGAACGTTGTACAAAAGGTTCATACACAGAGGTTTATTAGAACACAAGGCATCGGGTGAAATAATTGGTTTGGGTAACTTCAAACAGCTCTGGAACAGTTGAGGCTGAATTGTTACACATATTTTGTTTTGTTCACAGCTGGGGGAAAAGAAAAATATTACAAGTTGACCAAAAACGCTGACAAATAAATGGATCTCAAGCCAAACCGAAATGGAACAGGAACGCCAGGAGTCTGCATTTGCACACGTGTGCGTGTGCGGTTCTTGTAGGGTCTAAAAACAATGACGTCGGACACGCTATGCCATCAGTATTCCCTCAGTTCTCAGCTCAGACCCACACCCAAGGCTTTAACATCTGTTACAAGAACTGTCTGCACTGTCAGAGAGTGGAACACCCTTCACGTCACCAGCAGCACTGCTCCTGTTGTGTTTATGCAGTGATGCAGTGACATCAGATTCACACCGTAGACAGGTGGTAAATAAAGATGTATACACAAAGGAGTATTAAGCATTAAAGCTTGCAGTGAGCCAATGATTGACGTTGATAGTGAGTATTTTAGCTGCCAGGCATACCAGATAAAAAATGTTTTGCTTGCTGTTCTACATGTTCAAAATGATGACATCAATTATAAAACAAAATAAATCATGTGCAATTCCAAATGGTAAACAAACTAATCATAACACTAAGAGAAAAGAAAAGTAAGCCTCGCTGTTTCTTTTTCTTGGGATAAAAACAGACAGACAGCCTGACTGTCTTTGCGGGAAATATTAATTTGACAGTTTATTCTCCCCAGAAATATTCTCTGTGTCTGGGTGGAACTTAGTTATAACTTATTATACAAGCTGACTCATTATGCCACAGATGCATTACGAGCAATGCGAGCATCACGTGTTGCTTTTATGAATATCCTTGGTGTTGGTAGAAAACACATTAAAGTGCGATTTCAAAGTCTCCCAGGTCCACTGCCTTCTGGTAACGGGAGCCACTAGGGGTTTGAGACGAACTGAGGATGGAGATGGAGGATTTGCCGAAGCAGACACTGTCTAAAACAGACACATTGCAATGAGAAATGTAGCAAATTGAACTCGAGTCGTTGCTTGAGATGCAGTCAGGTATAGCGGATGACTTTTTGAAAAAACCTGAACATGAACAGGTGGGGGGTGAATTGTTGCTTTCTCTTGTTGTTTAACTGAGAATTGAGCTGCACGGCTACTGAATAGATTATGTTATGTTATGTTAGGTTAAGTTGTGGCTTTGATATGCTATAGCTGTATTGATTTCAGAGCAGGTTGGGTTGTGGAAGGTTTGTTGATGTAACCGTATGCTATGTTATGTTCGATTGGTTTAGGTTTGGTTCGGTAAGGCAACCGTCAGGTATTGAAGTTAGTATTAGAAAGAGCTCATCGGTAAGAATGATCAAAACGCTCAAATCAAATCAGATTAAGGAGTCTGTGAACTAGTAACATTATCATATGGAACAATAATGTGATGGAATTATACA
>OMKQ01041838.1:0-10521 GCA_900302335.1 Phycis phycis
GTGCATGTGTGTGTGTGTGTGTGTGTGTGTGTGCGTGTGTGCATGAAAGTACATGTATGTGTGCATCCTGAGAGAAGGCTTGGATTAAATATGCAGGTCATTAACAGCACTGGCTTCCAGCCATGCGCAGAACTGCGTGCATGCCGGTTCACACTTCAATCCACCCATGATTGCTGAGCAGTGATTCACATTTGACTGCTGCAGAAGGCTGCGGAATCGGCATGATTTGCAGATGTACGTTTTTATATGTCATCTCCTTGGAGAAATGCTGTGTGGGAGGATGAGTTCAAGTTGGTTGTGTTTTGCATAATCCATCATCACTTTTATTTCCCTCACTCATGTGTTTTGCAGTGTTTGAATGTATATATCCAAATGTATCCAAATGTAGATGCGTATGTGTGCGTGTTGGAATGTATATGTGAACACATGTAGTATATGTGTACACATGTAGTTATGTAATTATGTATTTTTGTTTTCATGTTTGTGCATGTAACACTGCTCCATCCACATCCAACACACACCCATTCTTCTCTACTTTGCAACTGTCGAGAATCCAAGTGGGTAAACTCCCCTTGGATTGTGCTCACATCCACCAATCAGATCAGAGATTGAGCATCTTAATGATGGGGGAGATAGTCCCCAGACTGCCTGATAACTAAATCAGAGCACAGGACGACGAGGCAGCTCTGTTACATCACTTCTCTGCCTCAGAAGAGAAGACAAATTAGCTTAAGGTTTCCTATGAAAAGTAACACTAGCTTCTTGGTGCTGTGTGTGAATATAAATAGTGTCTCAATATATTGAGATGGGGCTGTGAAGTAATTCTGATGGAATGAATACCCTAGTATCCATTCTCATACTTTGTCATATCCAGGGGGAGGGATTCACTCAACAGAAATGCAAAGGAAAAACACTTGTATGTTGTATGTATTCATTATTGTTATAACTTCTTACCTGTGTTCTCGAGGCTTTTCTGACTGGCCACGCGACTCACGGCTTGCACTGGTTGGCTGAAAACTAGATTTGACCTTTGACCCTGTGCAGGTCCCGTGCCCTTGACTGAGCCTGTGGTTGTCCTGGTAACGGCGCCCAAGCCTAGTCGGAGGCCCCTCCCTGAGCGCAGCAGACTTCCTGTTGCACCCACCTGGGCAGCCATCTTGGTGTCATCGCTGGACATTCCTCCGAAGCTGGCTGGCCTGCCCGGCTAGATTACAAAACAACACACTTAAAACCATCCTGAGCTTCTGTCACTTCAGAATATAAGCAGAAAATGTGTAAATAACAAACTTTCTTTATGTGCCCTATTTTGATGACTGATCAGATTTTCTTGCTTCTGCTGGTATTGTAGATATTTTGCATGCCTGTCAGACTGATTCACTTGCTAATCGTAGCTAAATAGCTGGTGAATACACACGAAGCTGTGCAAAGCTGTACTCCTGCCAGGTTAAGTAACTCGATGTGCAAACACTTTCAATTGCTGACTACCACGGCCCAAATATTGTTATTTTCTTCCATAGAGAAGCAGTAAAACTGAAACTACAGTGTCAATTGCCAACTGTCCGTAAACATATCATGACATGTACTTCATCTCATGTCAATCGGCACTACGGCCAGGAACCAAAAAAAACCCCTACCAATGCTTACTACTCACCTCTGGGGGTGTACTCTTGTCACTTGGTGTCCCATAAAAGTGGTCTCCCTTGCCGGCCAGTTTGGGGGGTGCCGTGTGACTGTGGCCGTGGGCGTGCGCGTGCACCCCTGTGTGAGTGTGCGCCGTGGGCAAAGTGTGCGTGTGTCCGGGGGGAGGCCTGCCGCCACTTCTGATGGTTCCCGGCGGCGGGTACATGTTGGTCTGGAGCTCCTGGCGGTACCTCTCGTAGAGGAGGTTGGAGGCGCTGAACACCGCCGGGCCCCTGACCCTGGAGGAGGAGGAGGCGTCCGGTGGGGAGTCTCGCTGGGGCGCCTCGGGGGGGCTGGTCTGGGCCTGTGAGTAAGCGGAGAGCCTGGCGGGGAGAGAGGACACCTGGTACGGCCCGTCCACCACCTGAGGCCTGACCTGGGGACTCTTGCGCACCGAGGTGATGATTTTGGGACGCACACCCTTGGGTTTCAGGCTCCCCTTGGGGGAGGAGGAGGTCTCTCTGGGGCTTGTGTTGGGGTAACGGTTCGGGGAGCCCTGCTGCTGGTGCTGCTGCTGCTGCTGGTTGGTAGGCGCTTTGGGGATTCCACTTGTGCTTATGTTGGTTTTGACTGGGGGTCTCAGACCGCTGGTGTTGTTACCCTGAGATGATGCCTCGACAGCAGGGTTGGTCCCAGGATGGGGCTGGGGGTGTCGAGGCCCTGAGACAGTCCTGGAGATGAGGAACATGGAGGGTTGCCTGCGTGGAGACCCCTGGGGAGTCCTGAGAGGAGATTGAGGTGGCGTGGACGTCCTGGGTCCAACCGTGGACCTGTTGGGACTGGAGCAGTTCCTCCTGTACGTGAGTTGGGCCTGGGCTCTGTTCTCTGCGCTGGGCGGCAGTTTGGAAGGGCTGGAGGTACGCCTCGTGGTGGACGGATGTCTGTCCAGAGACTGGGCCTCGACGGAGGCTAGCTCTTTGGACTGTCTCCGCTGAGAGAGCATCTGGATGTTGTACAGGTGAGAGACGTCCGAGGGTTCGCGTAACGCAGATTTCAGGAACCTCTTGTTGGTCCCCTGACTTTGACAATACACCTGCTCGGGTTCCCTCTGTGGAGTCGTGGTCATTGGCTCGGCTAAGCCCCACCCTCTCCCTGTCTCGCTCTGACAGAGTGGCCGGACTAACTGCTGTCGCCGAGGCGGCAGTACCCTCTCCTCGAAACCCCCCTTCCTCCGTAGGCCTAGTCTTGCGTCTGACGACGAGAGCCCGTTTCCATAGTGACCCCCATCCTCCTGTCTCCAGCCCTGGTTGAGGCGCTGCATGTGCATATCCTCTGGTCCATGCTGCACCGGGGCCGGTGTGGAGTTCTGGTTGGCGTCGACAGCGGGCGCCCTCCTCCTGGTCTGAGCTGAGGTAGCTTTGTAGGTGCTGGGGTGGTAGCTGGTGTTGGGGTTTGGAAGAGGGGGCGGGGCCACGCCGCTGCTGTCCAACGCACTGGCGAGACTTCCGCTCAGAGAAACGGCCGTCAGACAACTGGAGGCAAACACGTTGGTCTCGGACTTGGACTCCTTCAGACTCCCCTGCCGGCGCCTCTCTCGCTCCCTCCCTCTGCTCGCAGGCATCGCCTCCCCCCTCTCCGCCGAGCTTTCCGCGCACACGTCCAGCTCCTCAGAGCTGTGGCTGACTTGCTTCCCCGGGGTCCGTCGCTCGCTCTGCGATCCTCCCCCGCCCCGGTCGCCCTCGTTGTCGTTCCTCTTCCCGCTGAACGAGGCCGAGCTGGCAGTGGAGCTGGACGATATGGACATCGGTCCCTCTTCGTCTTTGCCGTCTCTGAAGCTCCCGCCGTCCTCGCCGTCCAGCTCCCCGTCGTCATCCTCCTTGGCCGTGCCGTACTGGTACTGGGACAGCTGGACGCCCTGGTGGGCCTCGCCGCGGGGGACCACGCTCTGCAGGCGTCTGGTGGGGTAGCCGTCGTCGTCCCCCGGGGTCCCGCGCTCTCCCTGGCCCCCCGCGGGGCCCAGCTGGTTGGCGTTGGAGTCGCCGGTGTGCGAGCGCTGGATCTGGATCTTGTTTCGTATCTCTTGGCCCGTGCCGCTGCCCCGCAGTCCCTGGAGGCTCGGTGGGCTACTCATCCTTGTGATGTGATCGGGTACACTCAGAGACACCTGTGGAGCCCTCTGGCCATTTATGAGGAGCTATGGCTTCCTCGACGAATGGCTGGATGTCTTTTCTCGTTTAGAATCTATTTGATGGAGATGCTTCACTTGTCTGGCAACGGGCTGAAATGTCATCTCACGAATGCTCATTCGGTTTTTTTTGTTGTTGTCTTTTGATGTTTTTTAGATGACTGACATCATCCTGATCACGGTTCCGTGGAGAGACCAATCTGAAAAGAGAAAATAGAAGACAGGTAAGAGTAGGCAAAAAAACAGCGTAGGGAGTCTTTCTGTCATCATTCTCATCAACGCATGAGATGCAGCAGATGCAGAATCCCGACCACCACGTCTAAACAGTAGCCCGGTACTCCTGAAGTCATCAGAAGTATCAGTCGAAGGTCCACGTCACCTTTGTATTCAAGGTCAGTGGTCCGGAACGATTGGTCACAACAAAAACACAATTTTATCAACTCACTTATCACTTTGACACAAACAACATTCAACTTCAAGTCAAGATGGTCCAAATGCATTTCGGCCAAGTGCGAGATAAGGCATTATTTGCCTGCATTAAGTTGCTTGAACCTTGGCACAAAGGGTGTGATATCCAGACGGAGATCAACTTTTTGTTTATGTGCACATTTTAGACACCTTCACCCTCCTGGCGACGGAATCTTCCGACCCACCCGGCTCTTGCCTGCCGGCACACTTCTCGCTGTCGCGATTAATTAAAGCCACGTCTCTCGTGGTTAGCCCAGCACAAAACCCAGGCGCTCAGACACACCGAGGCGCTCAGATGGGCCATGTTTATTTTTGACTCCACATTTAGACTAGTTGTAGAAATTGTGTACCGGAGAGAAAAAAAATACACAAACCTGGAGCGTATGGCAGACTCTCAGGTGTAACATAAGGCGTGAACTTAGCAGCCACAACACATAACACTCTTTCTCGCGGTTTATGTCGCCATGACAAAGATAAATAAGAAACATTAGAACCACATTCGTCTCCGGAAAGGATCGCCGCGAATCCTCTCCTGCTACACTCAACGTCTAACTAACGGAATTTCAAAACAGAAACAACTTCTTGTGTTCATAACACGAGGTATGGGCGGGGGGTGCGCATTGACTTGAGCTAGACTCTTCAGACACTCAAGGGTCAATTCCCTTCATTATTTCACTTGTGTTACGCCACTGCTCCTTGCTACTGGCTGTGTGTCCTTCTGCACATTTCTAACCTCACCTTGCACACATTCTTGGAACTACAATATGTGTTCCAAATGTTCTGGTATATTTGCTCCATGTACATACTGAATGAACACTGACATGTAGCTTCATGGGCAAACACATTGCCTTGGTTGTTCCACTCCATGCCAGCCACTCATCAGTTCTCAATCTCAATCCCCATGCCACTTAACAACATCATGGGGTGAGGAGTTACACAGAGAGATGGAGAGCAGTAGAGATACAGAGAGATATACAAGAGGGAAGAGACGCATATAGCGGGAGGGCGACAGAGACAGGGAAATCGAGAGCTAAGGCAACACATTGTCTTCATGTGAGTGAAGGGGATCTCCCAAAGGATGGAGAGAGAGAGAGAGAGAGAGAGACAGGTTGAGGATCTGGAAGGAAAGTTGAGAAATGTTTTATAATGAGCTTCACTTCTCCAGAGAGACACATAAACAAAGACACAGAAGTGTGAAATAGCGTGAAATAGTGTGTGCGTGTGCGCATGGTGTGTGCACAACACAGGGTTGTGAGTGACATAGCACAGATTGTGTGGGTGGCACACCGGTCGTGAGACTGAAACCGACAGGAAGTCTCTCCAGGGAAAGATCCGGAGAACAGAGAAAGATCCATTTCCTACACGTCATTACCAACTCTCAACTAACCTTCAACAATTGTGTTTCATAAGTCTGTGCGTCTGTTGATCGTGTCCTTGATCGTGTCTTTGATAATTTTGATATGTGTGGATGACAGAATTGAAGTAAAATCAAAACGTAATTGTAGGCCTTAACACAGCGAAGAGAGACAGTTAATTAAGGAGCAGAAAGCGGCCAGACACACCGGCCCCAACACGCCTATGGACGGAGCGGCAGGGATTCAAACCGCTTAGCCATTTGACGACCACGGTTTGACATAAACGATAGCAGCAGCAATAGCGGCGGTGACCCTAAAGCAGGAGGCTGCAGGTCACTGTGGTATCGCGTCGAGACATCGTGGACTCGGACCTTCTGTTCGTACGGAGCTCGGTTAGAGTGGAGCAGGTGCCTATCTGTCCTCTCATTAGCAGGGGAGTTCTCTGATCCATCTCTGGCCTTGGCACCAGACAGACACCGCCATTACACTGACAGCTGTTTCCTCTGCTTGGAGCACGGCTCATTTGTATTCCACCGTGTTAAGGACCTGATTCTAGGGATGGGAAAGTCAAACTGTGTGTGTGTGTGTGTGTGTGTGTGTGTGCATGTGTGTGTGTGCATGTGTGTGCGTGTGTGTGTGTGTGTGCGTGTGTGTGTGTGTGTGTGTGCATGATTATACACCAACATACTTTGCATCAGTTAAAGATATAATTTCCCAACATGAGGCAGATTCTATGTGGACTTGCACAATGGCGATCTTTGCTGACTGACCCCCAGTTGGCCTGGGCGTACATTGTGCTTGAAGGTCAGACTTACACACACGCTGAGACAGGAAGAGATGATGATATACAGTATACATAATGATAACTGTAAATCACACACACACACCACCAGTAACTGGGACTGTTCTACCCTGTACGTCACGTAACGGACACCAGCTCCCTGACCCACAATGCACCTGGGCCAGCAGAACGTGGACAGGATGGGGAAGGCTTCATGCCGCTCTGCTACGAGTCACTTCTGCAACACTGCCAGGTAGTTGAGCCACCATCCTCCGGGCTGTGAACTGGCCAATGATTTACAAGATGCATAATAACTAAGCCTAATCATGTTGTTGAAATTTAGTTTGGTGATGTTACAGCATTCCTATCACCGGTGGTCGTAAAAGGGGTCAAAGTTAAATGTGTGCCCCGAACTTTAAATGTGGGAGTGAAGTGAAGTGAAGTTTATTCTTATAATGAAATACACGTGGATTCTACAGGGGCCGTTGTTATAATAAACCCCCTGCCCAACACCAGGGTCGTCGTTTTCCCTTTACCCTACAGGTTCCCAAAACTGATAGCACCAAAAATGCAGGAAGGGACCAACTCAGAGGGAAACACAGGACAGACCACACGCACGTTCCCTGGGTGACCCGTGGATCTGAACCACATTAAGAAACTTTAAGTTATCAAGCACTCAAGGTCTTTGCCTGGAGGATCAGTCATGCCGCTCCGCCAGCCAACGACTGAACCTCAGCATGACTGACTGGATCACTATGGATTAACAGATGGCAATATGGTGATTAGATCAGAGAGGGAGCCAAAAAGTAGAGGAGAAAAAAAAAGCTAACTTTAAGAGATGATTGATTTACATTGCTTATCAGCAGTTTGGCGATACGCTGGCATGGATCGACAGAGCCGTCCTTGTCTTGTGTCAAATGTGGCAAAAAGCCAATCATCTATTTATGATGAGGGCTGAGATATGACTCACGGGCTGCAGTCCGATACTGCTTGCAGTAGGTGAGGAACCCACGGCAAAGATATGAGGGGAGCACCGCAACCACTTGTTCTTTCTAGAAATGCAATCCCTTTTCCCCATTATGGAGAACCGTGATAGTGAGCGAACGGCATCGCGTGGGAAGAGCGAAGAAGAAGTATATACCAGACCACACAGATCCATATTTATTTAGAGACGGAAAGTGATGTTCATATGTATAAAACCCAAAATGGCAGAGTAAGCTGGGGTTGCAGTGGGACTACTTTTCTGAAAAACACATTAAGCCGTTTCATTTGCGCTGCAGATATGCCAGAGGGCTCCTGCTGACACAAAACTAATGAAAAAAAAATGGAATATACGCATGAGGGAAATAACAACGACAGGAAGGAGACTCACAATATTTTAGACCTGTGGAAAGAAGACATAAAACCAAATGAGCCAAAGATGGACGTGAGGTGTGGAAGTGATTTGGGGTTTCCTAACAATAAATGCAGAGAGCCGGGATCAGACTAGATTTCCGGTCTGCACAGCATTCCTGTACGTGCCCATGATGGGCCCAAGGTCTTAATTAAGCAACACGACTTCAAATGCGGCAGGAAAGCCGAAAAACAAGAGGGGCAGAAATAGACTCTCAGATGCACCCCTGAAAAAGAATGAGGAAAAAAACAAAAACAAAAAAAAAAACAGGCATCTATGGACTTTTCCAGAATAAAGGCAACCCTGGTTGGAAGCCTATCATTACACTGAGCTCGGGCAGAAATAGGCACTCTGTTAAGCGTGCCTTCCTGGGCTAATTGATCCCAGATGAACGGGTCGCGTCAGTCTAGGGTGTCCCGGCCTGGGGTCGAGAGGTGGCAAGGGCAACGAGGGGCAGGAGATCCACCAGTAGGATCCATCAGTAGGATCCACCAGTAGGCCTATAGTGAAATCAAGTACAGCAAATGTTGAGAACCAGGACTGTAGGACTGCAGCAGGTTCCTCATCCTACTGACAATATCACAAACAGTGAAGAAATTGCCGCTTATCAGAGAACCAGCAATGAGAGCCACACCGAGTCCTAATTAATGAATGTTTTCTTCACGTGGTCCTGCAAATCCTGCCCCCTGCTCTCTGATTGACAAGTACTGCTGTGAGGTATCATCTGTGTTTCACAAGTGGTTCAAAGGTTAGAAGCAGTTTAGATATAAGGTGAGAAGATAGCCACACAAAAATAAATACCTAAACATAAAACTAGACTAAGGTCACAGCAGGCCTTGTTGACCAATCCCAAGCCGGTGAGTTGGGACTTTTTGGAATGCAGACAATAAAAGGAAGAGTCCATCTTAATCCATTTCTGTTGTTTTAGGGTTAAAGTTCAGTAAGTGAACCTGTTCAACAGATAAAAAAAGAGTAAGGTGGCCTGAATGGCACATAACAAACTCGATGAGAAGACACACCTAGGACACAGCCAAGCAGAGCAGAAGGTCAGCAGAGGCCCTCATAGACAGCAAACCCAATGGTCTGAGGTGTCCAGCAGCTGGAAGTCTTCCGGTTTCAAGGGCTGAAGCGCATTGACGATATATTTTGGTTTATCATTAAATCTTAAACAGGTGACTTCTGGATATTAGCTGTTAATAACAAACTCACTCATTTATTTTACTCATCGACTATATGACCAAACAACCTGCATCCCTGTTACTGGAATAAGGACTTTCAACACCGGGTGAACACAGACCAAAGCTTCATCATCACTGTATCACGCTAGCCTTCATCCCAGCCAGGGCTGACTGTAACGACCACGCTGCCTGCATTACTGCTGATAAAGTGTCCGGCTCCATCCAGGCGGACACGCTACGAAGCAGGAGGCTTGTGAAGGAGAGGAGGCAGGACACGGGGCAAAGGGTCCTGAGACCACAGAGGTGACACGGGAAGGAGAGAAAAGGAAAAGACGAGCTAAGAGGGTGAGAGACAGAAGGAAAGAAAAAAGTGACAAAGTTGTTTATTGTCTCCACTTAGCCAATCCACTAAACAAGCCAGGAGGGCCACACCTCCCTGCCTCAGCCAATCACAGGACTGAATGACTGCAGCACACAGACTGCAGTTTAATCAACACTCCAGATCACTGAACAACACAAAGGAGTGGACACACGTGGACACACGCCCACACACACACACACACACACACACGCACACACACACGCACAGACAGGACACACTTACTCTCCTCTGAAATCCTTCATTCAAACATAGCTTCTGAGATTTGGGGATTACCCATTTTAAGAAACACACACAGTAACACATATACTGTATATATGTGTGTGTGTGTGTGTGTGTGCGTGCATATATCCTGCTGACATTCTCTCACTCAGTCTATAGCATATTCTTTCAACAACCTTCTGACACCGTCTAACACGCTCACCACACCAGCATGGTGTTGGCGTGCTGCGATGGGGCACAATAGATGGGTTCTACTCATCCGTGCTGCGTTCAGGACAACGGTACGCTGGGCTGAGGGAATCCCTGGCACACGGCACCTGATTCGATCTGTACGTACACACACTGCAAATCACTGGGGTGCACGTGTGTGTGTGTGTGTGTGTGTGTGTGTGGTTGTCTCTCTTGGGGGACAGAGCACATGCTTTGTTGCCAACTTCCTGAGGAGGACATATCGCCAGCAGGGTCCCCGAACGTTGAACACGAATGCACAAGGCTCAAGTCACACTCACACCACTGGCCGTAGTCCAGACCGTCAACCCCAAATGACCAGGGGGAGCAGCGCTCTGCCCCAGCAAACCATCACTCACTCCACTAATGAGCTCCCTGACAGCGCGTGTGTGTGTGTGTGTGTGTGTGCCTCACATGCGTTGAGAAGGAGTCTGGTGAATTTGTGAATTTTGGCATCAAGGGATGAGACAGATGGAGAGAGGGAGAGGGGGAGGAGGCAGCCAGAGAGACAGAGAGAGCAGCACAACGAGATAAAAGTTAGTGCTCTTTCACTCTTCACAGCCTTCCTTCTCCAAACAATAACAGGCAGCGAGGGTCCAGGGAGTGGATCACACGTTTCCCGGTGTGTGTGAGAGACTGTGAGACTTCAGCGTGTGTGTGTGTGTGTGTGTGTGTGTGTGGTAATGGCCGGATATGGAAAAGCAGCCACAGT
>OMKQ01041841.1:0-11570 GCA_900302335.1 Phycis phycis
ACACACACACACACACACACACACACACACACACACACACACACACACACACACACACACACACACCATGTACACAACCGCAACACATTGTATCGGGACGTTGATATCGTAACATGAGGACCCCGTTCATTCCAGTCCCTTGCCAACGCCACCACGGAATCCACCTGACAAGCCATCGCCTTTGTTTTCAAATGAAGTTCATAATGAACCCGGTCCACCTTGGACTGCGAGGAGGCCACCTTCTGCACAGGGCCCTCCGTGTCACTGCATGCATGGTGACTTTTTGTGGGGTGTGTCAGTTGAGTGAGTTATGTTTGAGTGATTGAGGAGAGAGGAAGAGAGAATAATTACGTTTTTTTTTGTGGGTGGGTGGTTGGGATGGCTGCGCTGTGTAAAAGCTTGGAATTGTTTCAAAGTAAATTAAACCAAAAGTGATGGTGGCAGCGAAAAAGTAATTAAATACAGTCAAACAAAAAGTGCAATGACTGAGCAAGTGGGTAGAGAGAGAGAGAGAGAGAGAGAGAGAGAGAGAGAGAGAGAGAGAGAGAGAGAGATCAGGGCTACGATGAAATGCCAATCATCTCACTATGTTTTACATGAAACCACATACTGGCAAAATCCCTAGTGGTTTTCCCCAAAGTCACCCTCTGCTTCCACCACCAGCTGCACGCTGTGAGCAAGTGAAAAAGTGAAAAGAGGTGCATCTCTTTTTCCTGAATACGGGACTGCTGGCCACTGGCAACAATCGACACTCACAATGCATTTCCAATTGTTGTGCCAATCTAACCAAACAAGAACTCGTTCAAAAAACACTAATCAATAATAAACCAATTAAACTATACATTTTCCTTGGTTCATTATACAGCCGTCATATCGGTAAATAACTGTTGATGAAGCAACCGGAAAGAGCACACTCATGCAATGGCAGCTTGCGCCGCATACAATAGCAGCCAGGGGGAGTGGGGCGGTAAGAACAGCTCATAAGGTCACTACAGAGCAAGCCAGCTCCGGGGCTATTAACAGCTCGTTGGAGTGGCTGGCCCAGACAGCTCCCCAAGCCAGCCAACATCATTACCATGTCTGCTATCGGGGAGGCCGTTAAGACACACCGGCGCAGATAAACCAAGTGTAAAAAAATGACACCTGGATCAACTGCTGATATGAATGTCAACATTGACACCGTTGTCATATAAATATATAGCGCAGACAAACCGTTTGAACCGGGGTTTGAACACCGCTGGATATATTCACAAAGTGAAGAAAGGAGAAATCAGCGAGATGAAAACACTGCATAGCTTCCTTCTTTATTTTTTTTGTCTTCTGCGCTTTACGGTGGAACACGAATCCAAGACACTTGCGGCGCAGTTTAGCCATGAAATCCCATCAAGGGGGAGCTTAATTAACACAAGGCCGCAGCCATTACACGAGGGGCGACAATGGGCACTCACTGAGAGCGGGGTGAATCCGTTCACCGTTCACTGTTCAGTGTTACCAATGCAACCCAAAACGCGGTCCCTGTGTTTGTTAAGCCATGCGTGAGTGGCACTAAGGAGGCTGCCGCCGCGGCCACCGCCACCACGGCCGCTGCCACCACGGCCGCTGCCACCACGGCCGCTGCCCTCCTCTGCCTGGCGCGGCGCTATCCTTGAACGCTCGACGCGGAAGGCAATACTCGTTGTCCACTGGTCTGTCGGCAGTGCGGGCCCCAACCCAACACAAGACACATGAATCTTTAATGAGGGGCTGGCGCTGCAACACTGCACTGTGACCCGTCTGGTGCACTGCTCTCCTATTTTAAGCAATGCGATACTACACTACGCCTCCTCTTCCCCCGGGTTCCCATATAATCCAGCAGGAGGAACTACCCAGAGGGTGGTCACGGACACGTATTGCCATGTGTTTTCCTTCAATATCCGTCAAGTCATCTGGAGAAAGCACACAGCGTGAGCTACATTTTGAAAGCATTCAACCGAAGGAATTCCCACCCCTCTCTTCAGGGCACCCTGACCAGCTTGCTAGCTTTAGCACAAGGTCTGCCTGCCTTCGGTCACAATGAGTGCAAGTAGGCCACTCGCTTATGGCCAACAGGATTATTATCGACCTGCAACAGCTACCAGAATTTCTTGAGCGAATTGCCAGAATTGTCAGAGAATTTGATTTATTGATTGCTGTTGGGATGTCAAGAGAATTTCAACCAACGTGACATAAATGCTTCCAAAATAAATTGCCTTCCCTAGCTTTAATCATTAAAAGGGTGGGATTAGGGACAGAGTCCGTTACCAGTGCAGAGTGACTGTGAGGTCATATTTAATAGTTCAGTGCAGAACATACTCCATGTACAGTATACACAATGCTACAGTCTGTGGCCATGCATGCACAAATGGGTGACGTCACACTGAGCATGTACAGGCAAAAACACAGGGAAACACACAGTGCACTCTCAGGGAAAACACAAGCCTAGAAACAGTGCTGAGACTGGAATGTTCTGGAACTTTCTGGTTGTCAAATAATGCAAAGAAAAGTGAAAGCTTAGAGATTGGTTTATCGACCCATGTTCATGAAGTAGTGCTTTTCACATACAGTACCTGTTTAATAAAACCAGCTGCAGTTTCCCTCTTGGTGGATGGGACTTTCTTCATCCCATCTGGGGACTGTACCCGGATAATCTAGGAGGAAATAACAGCCAAAATAAACAATTACATACACGTGCTTTTGACAGTCTGACATTCATCTCATTAACTTGATTCTTGATGTGTGAAATATTAAAAGACTTGCTCTCATCTGCTTGAGCACATCTCATGACCTGAAAGTAGAGTGACTTACTACCCTCTGGTGTTTTTATATACTTTTTTTTATTTAATTTATCTAATTGATACATTATTAACTCTATAAATGCATGTAGCCATTTCGTGTATTCCCACTGGCCACTCATTGCCCTATTACTGGATGGAATGATCCCTCATTTGCCAATCTTCCCTCCTTTTTTCCAATAAGATAATCGAGTTTACCCTCATTGTCATTCTGGGGGAATAGGGGTTGGCAGTATCATCTAATGTGGGAAGTAAAGGCCATTAAAGATACTGCAGCTTTAGAAACAAGCATGGCTCTCTAATGGTAAACATTGACTAGACTGCACACTACACAACACTTCAACTCGCTTCCTTCCGAGGAGACTTCAGACGCCTGCAGACAACCGAGGACTGATAGGAGGCACATAGTGTCAGGACGTTACTGGAGTCATCCTTCAATACGAACACTTTAGATGAGGTTGTGGTGTTCAACACACAGTGACATTGGTCTGATGTAAAAATCGTATTCGACTGTCAAATGCATTACTGTGCAATACATTTTTGACAAGACGTAATAAATATCCACCATGCTTAACACCCAAGATAAGTAATGTATACCTCTAACGTCGACACTATTAGGAGATAAGTAACGTATATATCTAAAGTCGACACTAGTAGGAAACAAGTAACGTGCCCCTAATAACGATGTCGACACTACTAGCAGATAAGTAACGTCTGACTCTAATAATGGTGTCGGCACCACTAGGAGCTATGAAAACACATGTGCCCATGTCCATATTGATACTTTCATTATGGGCTGGAGAGTCCCCTAGTGAGCTTGTAAACCAGGCCAGCCACCGCTAGCTTCAGCTAGCATCCTAGCCATTTCTGCTGCCTCATCACTCCGGACTTGAGCTAACAAGCTAGCAGCATTAGCAGCGTCTGAACCGCTAGTCATAACAGCGAAGCACAGTCATACTTACTATTGTGTCCGCCATGTTGCTTGTCTCCTGCTCTGGATCACTTGGATAAAAACGGACAAGGACTGTGGTGATTCAAATGCACAATAACGCTGCCGTCTATCTGTTTCAACGAAACTCCATTCCACAACTCAAACACCGGGTGTTGCAAATATTAGCGCCCCTCTGGCCGACAGTATCCCCTTGGTCCCACACCGAACAGAGCCCAACGGAAACATAGCAACACAAAATGCTTTGTTCCAGGGTCAGAATTAAAGGCCGACTTAACGAAAACAAATGCAACAAAATGTACACTCAACAACAATATAGAACGAGTAAAAGTTACATAAAACGTACCCTGGACGGAAACTGCAAAAGTACCAGGAACATTAAAGGACGATATAAATTAAAAGTGCAGGTAAATAATAATAATAATAATAAATCAGAATAATGAAATTCATCATGAAAAAAGAATATTCCTATTTAATAATATATATATATTTTGTTTGATACAGACATTCACTGCAATAGTCATGTTCACATTTTATAATTTATAGATGTATTAGAGATGTCCTATTCCAAAGTTCTATTCTATTTATATTTTCTTTCTGGTGCTGAAATATTAATGAAAGACTTGGTAAGTCTGATGGAAAGAAATTAACAAGTGGGGTTTCCTTTTTATTTCTTTATTTTTTATCTCATCCTGCAGAGAGAAGAGCTCAATATCACATGAATTCAACTTGAAACTTTGATGAAAACTTTGATTTCCTCCTGTGAATCCATTCAGAGGAGGAAACACATGCATGTTCACATCAAACTCAAACAGACATGAACAAGGGATCAAATAGGCTATGGAATAGAAAGCCATTTTTACATTAAAAGCCATCTTAACATTTAAAGATAAACAAATATCGTATTGGTATTTTGCATAGTTCCATCCATCATATACATTGTTGACTGATATGGAAGAAACATTTTGCTTTTGAAAATTTAACTTCAAATTGTACAGAATCAACATAGTAGTTGTCAATGATGACGATGAAGATAGAGATTAAGTGGAAACCAAATTAACGATTAATTAAAAACATTGAAAGGTGAATAGAAAACAATAGGAGGGTAAAGACAATATAATGGGGTCTTGGTACTTCAATAGTATGAGAACCTTAATATAAATAGCACAACATTGTCATGGATAACATACAAAGCATAATATGAGAGAGATATAGACAAACATGAATATACATTTCCACATATATATTTATACGAGAAATTTCCAAACCACTGGAAATTCCTAATAACACAGATGCAGGCTAAGTCATTTTCATAAGCCAAAGTCTTCAGTTTTGCTGTGCGAAAATTTGGAAAATAGAAAAATAACGGGGTTTGTTATGGCTATGGGACGTGGCAGCTTGTACCGATGTAGATGGAGGGTTTACAGGAGGAGGGAAAGACAATAGATTCAACGAGCACGGGTCAATTAACAGATTAAGCCCAGTAACAGTCAACAGTGCATTCAATCTCGATAGAGCTCTTTCACATCGCGTGTCTGAGAAAAGTAACTTGAACACACAAAGATGAGGAAAAGAAGAGGATGAAAAAAGAGTTGACAGGAAAAAAAAAAAGTGCTCACGGTCTATGATCACAGCAGATAATGACGTTGATTTTAACACAGGGAATGAAATGAATGGACTCTACAGGAGCATGGACACGAACCCTAGCCTCAGAAACAAGAGATCAGACTGGAAAAATGTGGGTCGTGGGTGGGCTGAGGCAAATGGTTTGAAGTGCATGGGAGTGACCTTAAATCCAAAAGCGAAAGTGAAAGAGAAAGCGAGTCTCAGATGATTCCGTACTGAGCCAGCTCATGCAGCTCCAGGTGGTTGAAGGCCTCCCAGGGGCAAATGACTGTGATGTCTGCAGGGAGAAATGTCCAAGGTTTACATTTTGGTCAGCTCAAAGACAACCTTAACTGTAAGGCAAAAAAAAAAGAAGATATAACAGTATATAAGAAAATGGTGTTACCTGTGCCCAATCCCTCCATTCCGGGGATGTCATCTCCGAAGCTGTTGAAGCAATTCAAGTCTTTAGTCACGCATGGCTTTTCCATTACTACTTGGATAGTAAACATGAATTGTCTTGCTTGTTATGCTACCATTGTGTCTGCCCATGATGGCACTTGTAACCAGCCCTGGAAAGAGTGTTCCCTTTAAGCCCTCTAGAGGGCTTAGGGTTAAGGGATGTTGAATGTGGCCTGTGATGCCCTTTGAGACATCTGATTTTGTGCATCTGATTAAGGGCTACACTCATGAATTCACTTGGTTTGCTCTACTACCAAAGTGATTGCGGCTCGCCACGACTCACCCCTGGATTCCCTTCTTCGGAGGCTTGCTCTTGAATTGGCGAGTCTGCCTCTGCTTGAACTTGGGGGGCCCCTTGCGTGGTGTGGCGGGGCCCCCGCTCACCCTCGTGGCAGACTTTACTTCAGCTTTGGGGGCCTCCAAATTCATGTTGACGAATCACCGTCTCGCGCGCTGGTTTGGGAAGGTGGTCTCGATCAATCTTTTCAATGACAAAACGGAGAAAGAAATACGATGGCAATGGTTATAATCTGCTATGAGCGCAGAATGGTGGGTATAAGGACATGTATTTAGTCTAGACTACACGTTAGATCTCACAAGTGGCCTGACCTTAACACACATCATACACATTTTCAAATAAAATTTTTCTTTTTGTGAATTCACACAGCGGCAAACTTTATCATTGCTTCTCAAATAAAATAAAAAATGTAGTAAACAATGCAGTCAATGGACTACCAGCATGTGTTCTATGCAGATGACGTCGTATTTTCATCCTTATCGGTTAATACCCTTCCCCTTCCCCCTCTCTCCATCCCATGGAGGCGCAGGAACATAATCTTGTTACAGCAAGGGCAGCAGTTTATGCTGAGTGGGCATAGACGGTGTAAATAAGCAATCCTCTCACCTCCTCCTCCCACAGTGGCATTTAGTAATCTTTTTGATTGACACACCCGGATTAATCATAATTTTGTGGACCTTTACAACACAGTGAAAGCTGTATAGATATTTATAATATAAATGATACTGCTATTCAAACGCTTAATCGTTTTGCCTGTACTTATAAACGTGCCACTTAACACACTTTTAAAGCTGTTAAAGTTGTTTTTAAGCATAATGTTCCCAGCTTAGTCTTACAATTCACCAATTCTGTTGCTTGCATTGCCACATTAGAACATAAACCAACATTGAAATGTAGACCAATTGTTCACTAAATCCCATTAGCTCTTAAACATTATAGGTGTAACCTTACCTCATTTAATAATTGCACAATTCCCAACAAAACAACCAACCAGCCAAATTCATTTATACCTTATTTCACATACGGATATTCACCATAGTTCTATGAGATGAAATGACTGAAGTACAATTCTCTTGTTTTTAATTTATCTGAAGTCCCAGATAAGGTCCCACTTGTCAACCTGCCACAATGGTTACTAAACTAGAACCAATCAAGCAGCGCTCAGTGAGATCCACCACAACTCCACGGAGGGGCTGCATCAACAGGTGTACTCACCAGCTGCTTTGAGTGGAAGACAGTCAGGCAGGTGGTGCGGGAGTTTGGAGCAGCACTGCCGTCTCGAGCAGATGTGTGGGTCTCCTGCGCTGGGCTTGCTGTGAGAGTGAAGCAGCGCTCAGGGCTTCTTCTTATACTGCCAGTCCCCTGTGGCAGATTACTGTGAAGACGCACCTCCCACCGCCACCCATGTCTGCTCTGTGCATCAAGCATTGGCATCACCCGAGGAGTGGGTTGATGTAGAACAGAAGGGTGGAGTGTGTGTGTGTGTGTGTGTGTGTGTGTGTGTCTGTGTGTGTGGGAATATGTAAATACAGCATGAGTATGTTTTTTTTATATGGCACCTGCCAGAGTGCTTTACAATAACACAATAAAATACAATAACAAAAAAACTGACACAGGCAAAAACACAAAAGCAGAGGAAATTAAGTGCAGACAATATAATTCTGAAGTCTCTTAAGATTATCATAATTTGTTTTAACACCATAGGTAAACCTTTATTTGCTGAACCCATTACGTGATGAGCAGTGCTCATGAACTAGCATTTCATGGTTCACTGATTAGTCGGGACTGAAGTGGAACTCTGTGATGTCTGAAGTGTATTTCAAAACAAGTTTTGAATATTTAAGAGTTGAAGATTTAAGGTTTGAAGATTTAAGTGTTTTCCGGCACGTCCATTTGTTTATGAGTCGCAGGCCCGGGGTTGGTCCATGCAGCCGTCTTTGATAAGCCCTGAATGAGGAGTGAATCACAGCAGAAAGGTCGCGGCTTAGTATTGACGCAATAACAGAACAGCCCTCTGATCCAGAGGCCACACCGTTTGATTAGTTCACAATGATCCAATGTAATCGTCCATGCCGTCTCGGGCCATCGCATTCAATTGTAACCTGACATTGACACGAGCTCTCTAGAGTTGTACGTTTAAACTTGAAAAAGGGACTTCCAGAAAATGGATGGCACAGGCATATAATTTTTGACCAAAGGGACTAACAACCATATGGTGGCTTGTTAAAACGATTGAAAAGGTCACTATCTTATCATAATAACAAAATGTGGTGGCTTGTTAGAATGATGCATAGTCACTATCTTACCATAATAACAAAATGTGCTCCACCCATCTCTGAGCACTATTCACGTGAGCCACTTGTGTCTACAGCATAAGCTGCTGTGAACCCAGGTGTCCGTATTTTCCATCACTGCAGTGGGTACGCCGAAAGACGCTTCTAGATTAAACTGCAGGACCAACCAAATCAAAGAATTACCCTGCTCCCTGGCCGGCCGGGCCACGCTGACCACCCTCTCTGGGATTACACGGGTTTACCCCGCCGTTGTCGCAGTATTGCTGACTCAAATGCAGCAAGATCAGGCTCAGTGAAGTCCAAGAGACAGGGCCCAGGCAGTCACACTCAGGTAGTGTCTGCATTTACATTTACATTGAGCAGACACTTTTATCCAAAGCAACTCTAAAGGTGGCCATCCTCAGAACAGCATTACATTTTATATTTACAGATCAGATTGATCATTTACAGTTACATTTAGGGCATTTAGGGCCAAAGCAACTTACAAAAAGTATATTTGTCTGAAGAAGGTGAAACATTTCATCGCTGCTAATACAGTCAGAAAGTCACCAGAACAAGTTTCAAGCATTTCCATTGCTAGATTAACCATTGCTAGTATACAGTTCTGGTTAAATACCAGCTTCTGAAATAGCATGATCTTGCTGCTTATATATCAATTAATGAATCCACAGGTGCAAGAGGTTGACCACATATGTACATACACTGTGTTCATGTCATAAAGATTAATTACACAAATTAAATATTGTTTCGTGATTTTGGTATATACAAATTCTGTTTTGTATTTATACATTTTTAATGATGGTTTGTTTTCATCTTGGTGTGTCCTCAGAGAATCACCAAATGCAAAATATAAAGGACAACAATTAGAATAACAAACACAAAGCAATAAAAGACAATAATTTAATAGACAACAAACAAATAGATAAATACAAATAATTTGGCAATGATTAGATTTAATGTACAAAGGAACCATAACAGCAATAAATAACTAATGAATGCACTTTGTTCAATGAACTGAAAAAGGTTTTGTAAAAATCTGTTGCAGGTGACGATGTTCACAATCTTGGGTTACAGAAAACCTGGATCCATGATGGTTGGCAGTTGGCATCAATAACATAAATTGAAATGAAGAGATACCTATGAAACTTGAGAGGGAATGTGAAATTAAACCTGCAACATGTAACATGTATACTGCAGCCATTACTTGTGTGGGCTGTGAGCATTTGGACTGCAGAGAAGCAGGCAGGAAAAACACATTGAGACCAAAAGTAAAACCATCTCAGACAGTGGTCAGTCATCTATGTGTTTCTGTAGAGCCGACTGCTCTTACGAGCGATTGCACTCTTCACACTGCTGGTGTGCATGTAATGATTCATTCAAATGACACAAAACACTTTCCAACTTTGCGCAAAACAAAATCTAAATATATAAATAAAATATAATAACACAGTGACATTTAAAGTGCATTCACAGTGACACCATAAATACCCTCCTCACTTAAAAAAAAAGTCCTCTCACACAATTCACACAAGGGTCCGGCGGCATGGCCACATCAACGCTTTTTCAACAGCCTTATCTCCATCTTCAGGTACGCTTTGAGGTTCTCGTCGAGCACGTTCTCCTCAATGGCCTCCAGGGCGCGGTCTCCGCCATCGTGGTAGTACGCCAGCAATTGCTCGGCGTGCTCGATCCACACACAGTTATGACAGCCGCTCATGCAGCAGTGGGTCGGGGCGAGCGGGGGTCCCTGTTCGGGGCACCAAGGCGGGGTAGCCGGGCGGCGTTCGGGGTCGCTGTTCTCAGGCAAGGCGCTCGGCACCGGGGAAGAGGGCGAACCGGGTACCGAACTGAGGCTGCGGATGGTCCCGAGATGCGAGTCCGGCGCCTGTGGATGCTCTTTGGAACAACTATCAAGTAGTTTGTTCATGTGTAGCGGATGCAGGGCGCAGAGCTGAAAGGAAAACAGAAAACGGGAAGTACATGAATTTTTGTGAATTATTACAAACTGGGCTGAACATCACAACAACACATGAATGTTGGTAGGTCCTTACACAGATCGTGTTAAAGCTTTTATAAACGATAGTCACACATTTGAATGACCAAAATGATGGGAGTTAATTGAGAATCATTTCATACGTGTGATCAATGTCAGCATGTGTGTGAGTCGTATTCAGCTAGCCTCAAGAGACTTCATGTGACCCAGTCATGAAAATAAGTATAAGTCTCATCTGATTGCATTGAATGGTGCTAACCTCACACATACTGCACCTCTACGGACAGCTTGGATCACCTTCTGTGTATCTGCATGCCTTGTGAACAAGTCTGTGAAGCTTTGTTAATTGTCCAAGGGCTCTGAAGTGATGGGAGTCAGACTCAAAGACAGAAAGTTGCTCATACTTGACAAACGTTGACTTTGTGAAACCTGGCATGCAGATGCAAAGAAGATGACCCAAGCTGTCCGTAGAGGTTCAATATCGGCGAGTGTATCAGCATTAAATACAATCGGATAAGACTTATACCTATTTTCACGACAAGGTCCCTCCATGGACAGAACTGCGACTGAGACGTCGCTACGTCCTCTTAGTCGCTCGGCTAGCTTTCAGCTAACAACCCACCTTGTGGAAACATGACGACGATCTGACGACATCTGCCCCCAAACGCAACATGACAGTGTCAAAATAATGTACCGCTCCCCGACAATAGTTTATGTTTATCGTAAAATAATGTTTTGGGATGTAATGTGAACTGATACAATGTCCAAAACAAACGCCGATTTGCGTAAAGATCCAAGTCCGATGACACGGAACGCTTCCATTCTCTGAGCCAATGAAAACACTGGGAACCACTAAAGGGACCGCCCTCTAAAATGTACCTTGTATGTTCCATTTCCGTCCACCAGATGTCACTAAACTCATTATTATGATCTTTCGTCTTTTTTGCATGTACCTGGCACTGCTAAGTTCAGGTCGATGAAAATACAAGGAAAAATACTTCGTGGAGGTCACTGTTCAATTAGTTGAATTCATACATGTTTTTCAATAAAAGGTTTGCTATGAATACCTCATTGAGGGACATTCACTGATGTAGCATATGAATACATACAGTACAATACATACATAGGCTGCAGTGAAAGGGTAGAGCAGATCTTTCTT
>OMKQ01041868.1:0-10110 GCA_900302335.1 Phycis phycis
TGTGTGAAAAGGTTCTTTCACACATGCAATCTTCCAATATTCCGGGTGCACCGTCAATTTGCCTACTCAAGACCTAGTAACATTTCCTGGTCACTGCCGGTACAGCTGTGTTGTGCAGAGACCTTGCTGGGAGAGGTACGTAAAGAGTGACCCCCATCTGACGTGAGACACTTTCATGCACACTGAGCGAACTAATGCCAAGACTCGGCTGAGGACGTAATTGAACTGTTATTTTTAATGAGCCAATGCTTTTGGGTGATCTGACACAACATTGCAGCTTCTTGTGTTTGCAAACAAAATCCTTTCTCAATCCTTTCTCCTCTCAGTCCGCGAATTGTATGGCTGCTGGCATCCATAAGTGTTGTATTAACGCCATCTGCTGGATTGTCCCTTGGCCCTTCTATTCCGACATTGCTATACCATGTGCGAATGGGCACAAGGTGATTAATGTTCCTTAACATTGCTGCATGTATGAATAGTGTAAATCACACATTTTTAGCTGGAATCACTACCATCACAATTTTTGCTATATGCTGGCTATAGTGGCTGGCCACATGAGTACTGGTAATTACAAGTTATTTCATTGATTGGCACGTCGCTACTGGCATTAACGTCAACAACAACAATTTTTTTGTGATTTGATAGGTGAACCATATCGTCTTCAACTAATGTGACCCCATGCTCTCAACCCTTGTCTTGAACCTTTGGCCCATGCTGTACCACTCTCTTGTTGTTTCACATTGACTTCCGTCTCAAAACACGTTGACTGCTGTCTCAATACACTTTAGTCATGTCAAGCTCAGAGGTGAGTTAGGGGAGGAAAGTAGGTGTGAACGAGATAGAGTTTTGATGTAAGAGTAATCCTTAGCCATCCCATACCCATGCAGCCTTTGACCTGAAAAGACAACAGTAATGGAAGATTCCTCCTTTGATCCATAGAGGACACCATGGAGGAAGTGGGGAGGAGGGCTGAGAGCTGGAGCTTGTGAGGCTTTGTGTACAAGGGGAGAAGGGGGAGACTTGAGAGCTGTTTACCCTGCACTTGGCGCTTTTTTTTTCTGAAAAAAATAAAGGGAAGCTCCGGCTTTATTGTCTTCTGTCTCAGGAAATGAGGATTCTTCCCATGTTGACCTGCCCAAGAGAGGGGTAAAGATGGCTCTGGCCCCCAGCCGGGCCCCTTTCACTGTTCCTCAACCTCTGATCCTTGCCCCCCCACCCCCACACCCTCTCAGTTCCAGCAGCGCAGCACTGGGCTTTTTTACCCAGTCTCTCCCTTCCTCCCACAGAGGGAGGCAAAATAGGGGAAACACCTGTCTGGACACATGTAGACACCATTGATGTTGCTGATTATTACTTGGTATTTATTGTTAGCGAAAACAAATTCTGACAAAAAGGAAAGGACTCATATTTTTTAATTATTCCTTTTCCTTTCAAGGTTTGCAGTATTTAAAACACAGCGGAAACAAGGGGTCACCACCTTTGACCTCAGCGGGTCATCATGTTAAACAGTAGAACTGGATGATTGAACACTCAGTATTTTATTTTTAAAACTGCTAAACATTTTGACATGCATACGTTTCATCTTTAGGGGCTCTTTTTTGTGTCATTTGATGTAATATATTTTTGCACTTTTTCAGGTTCCTTTGGCCCGGTCTGAGACATATCTGAGTGAGCTTCTGGAGGAAGTTTGCAGCACTATGAGTGACTATGCCCTCTATGTCGACCCTGACACTCAAGAGAAAAGCTACAAGAGGTTTGCACCGAGGGGCAATGGAGGCACGGGGAGCTTCCCAGACATTAAAAACTTCCAGTTTGATGGAATGGATTCATCCAGTGCCTTGAAATTTGCGGTGAGTCAAAAGGGGATCAAAAAATATATACTGATTATAGATCAATTTTCTTTCCAGTATGGAAGTCACAATCTGATCAGTTGGCCATTTATTCAGATTTCAACAATAATGTCCCATCAATATGGGATTTTGAAAACCGTTCCTCAAGGTCAGATATTAACAATAGCATGTTATTGACTATATGATAATACATGTTCTCATGAATATGCTATAGTAGATTCAGGCATGTTTTGGCGCACTTGCTGCTATAACTTGCTACTATACTAACTATGCTTTATCTAGTCTAATGGTAAACAATGTAGTTTAATCTTACTGACATTTTTTTAGGGTCAATTAAGGCCTAACATTCATAACTTCTGCTATACTCCATAAACTTTTAATATAATTTATTTAAGTCTTCTCACTTCAATTCATTAAAATGTTTAGAAAAAGTTTGTTGTGTATTTTGAAAAGTATTGTGATAGATGCCAGGTATGTATACCCATTTAGCAATAATGCTTAAAGCATATCATTGCTAGGTATGCAATTCTTGAATGAAGAATGTTAAGATAATTTGTGAAAATATCATTATGTTCAGGTAGGGGCTGTAGCCACACTAGCCAACCACACAGTGACAAGATGGCTGAGTGGCAATGGTAGTACAGGGGGAAAACATGGCTGCCGCATTCAGAAAACCAAGTAAAAATTGTTATGGCTGAGGTATGCATGGCTGACCCCTTTCTCTCCTCTCACATGCAGTGTGAAACAATCTTAGAAGACCTAGATGACAGCATCATCTCACTCTTCAGCCAAAACACTAAACATGTTGCCGATGAGTTATGCAGCGGCGTCTCAGGTACAGTTGTAGGATTTCTTCTTTTACCTACAGTGTGTACTAGTACTATACTAGTCCCCACTCACTCCCCTTCTGCGATATCAAAAGACAGCATTGTTTTGTTTTCCTTGTTGTGCATACCACTATAAACATCCGGCCTGGCCCTACAATTTATGTGTTTAATCGAAGTTCTAAAAGATAGGAGCCCAAGATAATTTCTAATATACATGTTCTTTCTGTTTTCATTTTCAGACTACTGTAAAGAATCCAAATACGCAAATGAGGAGTTATAGTTACTGTACCTTTTTATATTCATAAACTATGAAGTTGGGACCAGGACTTTCATCAAAGATTGTTTTATGGGGAAAATGTAATTTGTTATTATTAAGAATTTCTAATAAAAATAATAAAATACTTTCAGTTTCCTGCTGATCATGCTATTTGAAACATACTTTGTGCACACTAATAACTATAATGCAATTACAATAGCCTACACAAGTAATACAATCCAAATATATACAGGTAAAGTATGGTCATGGTTAAAAAAGGCTCATTATGCTACATCTAATTAATGGCCTTATTGCAACATGTTGTGTAGTTTTTGGATAGGCTTCCTTTGGTGTGTTGCATGTTGTGACATAATTACATATGTTATTATCTGAAAAGCTTTACATGGCTCCACTTTAGGCTCTTTTAGTAAGGTGTGCTTTAATGTACTTTATTGTTTAACAAATACCTTGTTGCTCTTATAACATGCTTTGTGGCACAGAATATTACTCAATAAGGTATGACCAAATATAGGCCTAAATGAAAAAATGGCATGCATAACATTTAATGTAATGTGTATATATATATCAGATTTGCAATACCATAGTAATAGAATATTTTGTTAACATATAGTAAGTATTTCTGTTTTTCCTCATCCTTCAACCTCCACCATGACCTACTGTGTTTACATGGGCGGTGAATGGAGAAATGTAATCCAAACAAATCATTTGGACACATTTTAGACTAAGGAAACTTTGAACTACATTATCCTCAGTTCAGTGGTACTTCATACAAAGATATAATGAATCCATAAATCTGGACTCACACCAGTATTCATACCAGCTCAATGATGGTTATTTCATATCCAGTGTTTACAACTATCCCATAATCACCTATTTTGTGTGTACATTTTGAAATTAAACTTTGAAATGATGCAATTGCCCTGAGACCTATATCCTGGGGTGTGTGAGTAGAGCACTGTATCGCAATGGATACATTTAGGGTAGGGTTAACATTGTCACAAGTACCAAATATGTGTTTTTAATACAAGGGAAAATCCTATAATGTTGATGCTTTGAGATGTTACATTTCATTATATTCAAGCCTTTTTGCTGGCATCCATCCATTCTTCCATTTTCTTTACTCGCTTGTGGGGAGCTGGAGCATAGCCTAGCCATGGTATTCCTTGTAGGAATACCATGAATGGGCTGCCATTCCATTGCAAGGGCACACACTCAGATTTCCCCAGAGAACACTCATGCAAAAACAGGGAAATGCAATCTGCATACAGATAGGTCCCTTCCTCCTCACTGTGTCATCCAACATTATGATCAGTTATGGCAATATGATCAGTTATGGCAATAACGATTTGGGCCTCCCTGTTTTTGAGTGAAAATTAGAACAAGGCATCTGAAAACAGAAATTTTCCATCCTAATACATAACCCTCAATATGCATTTTGAACAGTTGTATCGTCACATTTAATGACACGTATAGAGAAAAGTTAGTTTTATGTTGTATGTGTTTTATATGTTGCAGATGTTTGCATTTGCTTATTTTAGTTTGCATATATTAAAATGTTATTGTAAGTCATACATAAACATACATGTACACGTTTCACTTGCATGTGAAATATGGCTACATTTCACACATCTGCTTGGACAGGACTGTTAAATGAAGTATACATTAGTTGAAGCAGTGCTAGATGCGTAAACATGTGATAGCAGCAACGTGTTACCAAGGAAGACGAGCGTAAAGGCTGACGTTAATGCTCGACTTATTAATAACAACAATAAATAGCAATAGTTGTAATGTAATACTTGCTTTTGTTCAAAACCCCTTATCATCCTTATTTCATACTTTATTTGTTTTAAGTAGTATATATTACATATTTCACTCAGGATGAGAAATTATACAGTAATTCAAAAGCTTGGGAACTAGCCTTTTTGATGATTAAGGAAAATACGAAGTCTGACAATGTTCATTCAACTAATTGAAAAGGCTACATTGTATATTTTGCCACTCGAGAAACAGTGACTGTCTTTGTTTTGACCAACACTTGTGTGAATAGTTTCTTTTTTAATCAGAGTAGAATGTGTCCACAGTAGATCTGTAGCAGCCACAGCTTGGCCCATTGTGTTGCCAGCCGTCGCAACGAGTCACGCACCCCGAGCTGATACCCCTGACAGATCAAGGGTTACCAAGGTGGTTGGGTGACTAGTGGGGGACAGACAACAGTCATGCCAGCTAAACATCCATTTCCTGTAGCACGAGGGGTTCTTGAGCATTTATAACATAAATTATATTCTGTATTATGCTGTGTCCGGCTGCAAATGGTGTCTAAGCAAGATTTACTTTAAATGTAAAAACTTTATATCATGACTTTTCATGAAAGTAATGTGTTTTTTCGTTGTTTCAAAGTGTTAAGAGAGAGGAACACAAGAGGTGAGCAATTCTCAAATATATAATACGATGAGTGAAAGCCATATGTTCAACACTAAGTAAACATAGACTCTATCTTGGGAGGTGTGTGCTTGGTATATCTTCATATTTTGTAACTTCTATCTTCCCACCCTATACTTTTATACCATAAAGTTTTGCCACTGAGCTGTGGCATTAACTTGTATGCTAACAAGATTAAAATATATTTGTCCTGGAGATTAGCATAGTTAAGCCTCCCCTCTTCTTGCCTTTCGGGCCGGCTGCAGTGAGCTTTGATCAGTGTTGCGCAGCGAGGGCCAGGCTTGGGCACAGCCATCCAGGGTCCTGGTGTGAAATCAGCCTGATGTCATCCCCCATTCTCCACCTCCACCAAGACTTTAGCAGCCGTAATTATATTTCCGCCACAAAGGGCCCCCGTCCCCTCATTCCATATTCCAAGTTTGACTAGGAAACGTTTTCGAGAACTATGGCTAAATTACCCAGTGGGGGGAAGAGGGGGACAGGATGGGTCCTCTTTTGTCTGAGACAGACACATGGGAACTTCCAGATAGCACTTGGATGTACTCCTCTTTTCTCTGCTCATCTGCCCTCTGCCTTTTTTGCATGGCTTATGTTCATGGCATGGGGATTGAGATAAATAAAACTCTGTATATTAACATATATATGTTTTATGTTCCAAAAAGTATAGAGGTGGAGGGGTGGCCTATAGGTTCGGAAGTTGGATTTCCATGGAACTCTGGCACATAAATATGTTGATAGCTTGTCAAAGTAGTAATTTATTTCAAGTGTGCTTGCATTTAATTTTATTAGCCACTTACATTCAGTCATGTTATTCTTGTTTAATAGCTTCATAATTACATGACTGATCTCACTATTGCATGAATAGTCATCCATTTGGCATGTTGCAGTGTATACTATTTTGTCACACTATTTTTTCATTGAATGATTTGGAATGAAATGCAAGAATAGTCATCCATTTGGCATGTTGCAGTGTATACTATTTTGTCACACTATTTTTTCATTGAATGATTTGGAATGAAATGCAAGTTATGAGAATAGTGCAGGGAACAAAACAGTCGCTGTACATTGTAAGTTGTCAGAATTCATTGAATGAATTCAGGCACAAAGACGGGTTTGCCTTTGTCTTTTTCAGCCATTGTGGCAGTCACCTGCTGCTTTTGGTGTGTACAGTTTGTTTGACTTTGGTTCAGAACCTCTGGCTATTAACCCTATCCACCACCATTATTGCACATATCTGAAAAGCTTATTTCAAATATTCCTATACCAGTCAAAAAAGGTAATATTTATATTCAAATAGCCAATGTTTGTATTCAACCTTTTTTTGTTCAAAACAGAGCAGAGCTCCCCTTGTCTTGACAAGGTGCAGCAGATTGTTCAGTCAGTGACTGTTGGCTGTTTACTTCCACATACAAGTGAACCAAATAAAGAAAATGCAGATGAGGGCTCCTGGAGGTATTCAGCAGAAAGCTGAGGTCAATGCTGCTGTCTCTGGGTCCATTGCTGAAGCAGCCAATAGGAAGATCCACCCAGATAACTCCCAGGCCTTTCTCTCTCTCTCTATTTATCACTTTTTCTTTCTCCTTTTTTCTGATCTCCTGTCTCTTCCCCTTTTCCCCTTAATTCTGGACTGTTTGCCTGAGTGTCCATGAAGTACAAAGAGAAAGCTGATGTGGTCCTAAAGCTTTTCTGTTGTGAGGATGGTTTTTAGATGGCTGTTGAATGGCAACTACTTGATTTTTAGGTCTACAGTTGCCTTTTGTGTTGCTATATGTGACTTTCTGTCACAGAGTATGTCAATAGTTTTGAATCGATTCAAGTGTTGCAAGTTCTTTGGTCTTTGCATGTTAACTTTCATTTCATTTTCATAAAAGTCTAGTTAATCTATTTCATTTTTAAAAATGTATTTATATATTCTTGTATTCAATTTGAATTTTTTAGGAATTCCAATTTATATATCTTTGTATTAATCATTTATTTTGGTAGTGCCTAGTTCAATGTAGCCTAAATTATACAAAAATAAATAAATGGATAATTAACAAATAAGACTATGAACTATGAACTCAAATTAAATTATCCTGATATCCTATGATATGTTTATTTGAATAATACAAAGCCTTCATGTGGATTTTTTTATCAGGATCATATCTAAGCAAAATGTAAGTACATTTTGTAGGCCTATATATTTGTATATATTAAAATTTTATATAATGAATTACAGCCTTCCAACACAAATACTCATGTACAGTAATGAACGAGAGGATTAGGCTATTATAGGACTTTTTACTCTCCTAAAACTGAAGATAACCCTGATATTGAAGCAATGTGAATGTATCCAAGATCTTATTTTCAGTACATTTTCTCTGGTAGTGAAGCCATAGGCCTATGGACTACTAACTAATTAATTCAACATATATTTTCTAAAATAATCAATAACCTCTTTTTTCACATTTGGATTAGTTGTACTACAAATTAATGCCTACTTTGCCGTTTATAAGCACGCTTGGCGTAGGCGTGAAGACCTGAACATAAGCAGTAATCATGTGTATGTCGTTCAATGCTGAAAGTAGGCCTAACACCGAAGCATTTAAATTAAACCGGCTTGACGCGTATTTGTTGCCAGTTTTACTGCAATTGTAATTCTACTGCAATTTTAAGCACTTGGTTATCCTGTGTAAGCCTATGTGGGCTGCTGGGCCCCAGACTGCAAGCATCGTGTTTAAAATCCTAGTAATGGTTACTAGTAATGGTTCCCCTCGAACCTCCGCTCGGACCGCGCGGTGCTGCGCGGGCCTCGCAGGCTGCGCGTCATCCTTCCAGACAGCCCAGTTCTTATGATCATTATTCAGGATATTTCTACGCGATTCTTTAGTTAAGGTTAAATTCGTTAACTCTTAGGCTACTACAGTGTAAATTGTAATGTTATATAATATGTAATAATGTCATAGCTAATATTATATTAGCCAATAACATAAACGTTCATATTATTGTCATACATAACACAACTTTTGACATTGATGGTCATATTTAGTGCTTTGGTGAACAAAAAATATCTTTACTGTGTTCATAATTGGCACACACATTTTGATATTAATAATAGCATTTTCATCGACATAGCCCGAAAACGGATTTTACAAAGTAAAACAAACCTTCACTTCGGATTCAAATCAGTCTTGGTTGGAAAGTAGATCTACGTATTTTCTCATAAGTAGGCCTATTGGCGATCAACGTGGAGTTTTATTATTCTGCTGTGGTTGTGGCTCTGAGAAACTGCGATTGCTTAAATTGCTCTATTGAAAATAGTGAAATCCCCATTAAAGGGGATGACGGCATTCATAGGTCAGTAGGCCGAGTGAAAATGGGGCAAACATAAACATCCCTAAAACATCCCTTTAATCATCCCAAAAACCTCCCTATTCACGGAGATAAACGTCAAGGTGGCCCAAGGGGGAAGCAAAGTTGGCCTATAGCCGTGACACAAATATTTTGCAGGCGAATAATAATTTCTTGATGGATACTATTGACCAATAGATTCAATCACATAATCATCATCTTAATCATAAGTATACAGACACATTAGGCTATGTAACACAAGGCATATATCCTTTTAATTGAGATTTAAAATGCATCACATTTCAGTGCGCAAATCTGCGCCCGTACTTATATTTTGAGAAGGCAATGTTTTCCCTCCCAGCTCAAACGTTCAGAAAAAGAAGGCTCTATCTAGATGACACATAACGGGGCGCAGACAATAAAGGTGAACAACAAGCTATTGACATCACGGTTCCCAATGCGCAGCAGAAACGGAAATCTTTGGATTTAGCATATCATTTCAGTCATGGAAACAGCCCTTCTTGGTAGTGTAGTTTAACAGAAACAGGACAAAATCTATAGGCTACATGTTTGCAACACAATTCATGCCCCACTAAAAACAGCGGAACGCTTATGCTTAAATATTAATGCTGGTTTTCTGATTCAAATGACCTTCTGAAAATATGTATTGCATCGTTGAGGCGAGGTTTCTCGTGTGGTCCGTTAGTCGCTGTCCGACTTGTCCTCCTTGGATGCTGAGGCGTGGTTGTAAAGTCCCTGCGCCATCAGGTGAGCGGCCAGCGAGTTCTTATTTCCGGACGCCTTCTTTATTTTGGCCCTTTTGTTTTGAAACCAGATTTTTATCTGGGATTCGTTCAGTCCAAGTTCTCCAGCCAGACTCTGTCGTCTCTGCTCGGTCAGATATCTGTTTGTCTGGAATTCCGTTTTTAGCCTCTGAAGTTGCTCGGCGGTGAAGGCAGTCCTGGGACGCTTGTCGTCCTTGCTCGGCATTGCCGTCTTCTTTGGTTTGCGTGATCTGGGCCCTGGGGGTGGACACCAAAACACACTGAAATCAGACCCATGGTTGATGTTTTTCCACATATGACCAAATTATAACCCATATGAATGCAGATGGAAACATTTAGGTTATATACATACTAATTTCCTTTTAGTAGGCTATCGGACGGAGGGAGCATACTTTGGTATACTTTTAAGTGACTAATCAACTACTAACTAATCAACCATAACCTTGTAGCGCCATGAATAAATGCGTAAGGGACTATTATCCACATAAACAAATTGAAAGAAGTTTAAAAGAAAGTCTTTTGTGTGCGCAGGTTGGGGGTGGAGGGTAGGCGGTGGGTGTGAGAGGGGATGGGGGGATGAGGGGATGGGGGTTCGGCTCTTA
>OMKQ01041868.1:10130-29946 GCA_900302335.1 Phycis phycis
CCTTGCTCCACAAAAACTACTCCAACGTTCGCAAAACATTTCCTCAAAACAATTTTCTAGTCACGCACGATAAAAAAGACTGCTGTTTTGTTTATCTATTTTTGGAGCTTTTTACTTTAACATGAGTGGCCACGTTTAAACACATAATCAGTTGTTCTGTGAATATTTGTGAATTGTTTTTGCAATTTTTTGTTTTGTGTTTTGCAAGTAGCATAGTGTTTGGTTCTATTTACCGCGTTTTTATAGAGTAGCCTACTTTGCACAGTGTTTCATGATCTTGTCGATAAGTGAGGAATCCTCGACGGAGCTCCATTGTGTCCTTTCGTTAAACTTGGGCCTGACGCCTGAAACTAAATTCACCGTCAAGCCTCAGCCGAGAGTTTTGGTGTGGTTGTTTGATATGGGAGGTCAAGAAAACCATTCCAAAACAAACTGAAAATGTTCATACTCGAATATGCCTACTTAAAAGTAGGCCTACGTTTATAATAGCCTTAAACTGTCTTTCGCCTTATCTTGCATCTGTGGTCATAAATAGTCACATGGGCCTGCAGTATGATAATAGTAGGCATATATTGTCTTCTGAAATGGCCTATGGTATATAGTCGACATATTAATTTAAATGATGAATACTATTGTAGCCATAGTCTTCATATGTAGCCTAGGCTACATATGAAGTGCACTTCATGGGTCGAGGTCAACGACTATTTATTTATTTATCTTTTAAATAGGCATATAATGAGTAAATGTTAGATTTGATTTCGATCCTTCGACAGCGTCGTTGTTATTTTTATTTGGTGGCTTTCCTTTGCTTATTGGAGCTCCCATTGTTAAGATATGCTAATTGAACATTAACAAAGAGAAGTGAAGAACAATGGCGTTAAACTTGATTTTAGTTCAACGTTCCTACTCAAAACATATCGTTTTGGTAAATCAAAGGCGTATGCCAACTGGTTGCAAATGTTGAAATGATTTCGGCAAAAACTCAAATCGATCAACCAAAAAATTTGAAACCCCTTCGACTTTTCGTATTGAAAAACTCGGCGATAAACACTTACGTCTATTAAGACTTCAAATGCATTAAGTGATGGTAAATTGGGCATATATATTACATACATTTTTGTTTCATTATTATTTAGTTCTTATTGTAATAAGAACAACTAATAATGGGTATCGCAGTCTTTTTATTGAGCGAAATTTCAAGTAGGCCGAGGAAAACTGAGTGCAACTAAATGTGAAACTAAAAAAATGTAATGTGAGAAATTATAATTCCACTGAATTGTTCATTGATTTCGGCACGATTTAGAACATAAACATTAACAAATATTGTAGGCATGTCCTGTGCTATTATTTAAGAACTATGAAAGACTTGCTTGAATATCTATTTATTTAGGCCGAATCAATTAACTCGGTTAGGCCTACTGCTAAATACCATGTTCCCGTCTTTGTCAATATGCCTACTAAATAAAAAATAAAAAATGGACTAAGCGACATACCTGATGAAGGACGATCTGAGTATCTGGTACAATACACCCAGGCGGGCCACAGCATCGGTTTGGACGATGATACCGAGCTGGCCTGGGAACTGCTGTCCGAGTCCGAGCTGAGGCACTGGTCCCCGCTGTCTCCCTGGGCTTTCAGAGGCACGCCGATCGCTACGATATCAGCTTGTTTGACACCTTTGTCGGGGCGCGAGTTTCCAGAACATTCTCTCGCACCCTTACTACCTTGGTCACGTTGCTGTAGGGTGCCACTTTTCGACACCCTTCCACTGATGTGTTCCTGTCTTAGTACTCCAATTCTATTTCCTTCTGAGTTGAAAGTCCAACAATTCCTTTTGCGTCCAAAGTCGGGTCTCAAAATATTGTCAATGTAAAAGTTTGTGATCCTATAGGGTGGCTGGTTGCCAGGTGCTTGCCGAAGAGGCAGAACATCTCGATTTGATTCCTCATCAGAATCTTCATGGCGCTCTCGGTTGCGACGATCATTTTCTTCCATAGTGGTTGAATTGACTCTTGAATAAAGGTTCGCTTTCCACACCTTTCAAATTATCTCTCCAAAGTCGTTAATCAGATGATAGTGTCCTTCTGTTTAATTAGGCTTTGTCTTTATTTACATGTTAACATACAAGTAATATAACCAAGTGGTTATTTCATATTGTTTACAGATACAAAATCATATTTTAAATTAAACACCATCAAGGAGGTGTGAAGCTAAATTATGTAAACAAAAGCCTCAACACTTCAGACTCGAAAGTTGATGCTTCGAGCTGCGGACTAAAACTACGATAGATAAAGCCGCGCTCAAATATTTTTACTATGGAATTTTGTTCTCATTTCTGATAGGCTTAAAGGCTTCTCTGTGACGTTACACTACGGGCTTTAAGACACGTGCCTTCAGCCAATAGCCAGCCCTGATAGTGGCACGTGACGCCGCTGGAGCACATACAGGAAGTGAGTAATTTGAATTTATTGATAATCACAATAGATGCGCTAAATCCTGACGATGATGACGACATGACACGATATATATAGAGTTGGTGTTTGAGTTCGTGTAGTATCATATATTGAATGTGGTTATACATATCTAGTCCAACAAATCGTTATATAGGCCTTCCCTAAATGTTGATATAAGTTGGATGAAACAGCCATAACGTGATTTTGCACTTACTGTTTTGATTTGCTCGCAAATAGTTACAACAGCATATTTTGAGCTACCAAAACGAATGCGACTTTGTCGTGTTGTAGCCTCGCCTATACTGCAATCTAGATTAAATACACTTTTGGTGTATGAAATTATTGTTATTTGTACATTGGGTCTGCTGCAATCTTAGCAGGCATTATTTGAATCAACAAACGAATGTATTCTGACCTAGGCTTAATATTCTGCATGTTAATAATAAGATAATAACAATCAGCGAATTCAATAATAAAGTTGATATTTAGTAGGCTACTTAATAATTCAGTTGTAGGCCTAATGCAACTAAATGTTATAAGGCACTCTGCAGTAGAGTCCTATATGCCTAAGATATCTATGCGTCATCTAAATGAAATGCCTATATAAAAATATATAGGCATTTCATATATATATATGATTGATTCATTGCCAGTTTCGACATGGTTTTGATTCTAGCCTTGCAAATTAGAATGAAGAATGGATTATTGGCTATTTGTCCGAGCAATTATTTTAGACCCGTGGCCAAAGTGAAGTTGGAGCTTCTAAAAGGCTGACCAGTGGCCAAGCAGAGACGTGAGATGTGAGATGGTCCCTTTAGCTATTGTAACTTTACGTCTGTGCTCAATCGGAAGCTTGAAATTGGAGCGACAGTCTGAAGTAGTTCTGGTTCTGAGCAGCTGTCACTAATATCTTGGCAGTTTGCTCCGAAATTATGCTAAACGAAATAGAGGGCGACCGAACAAAATGAGCCTCACTAATTATTCGCCCAATAGTGTTCGTGCATTCATGTGAATGGAAAACGGACAAGGACATCAATGTAATTAATAGCATTGTTATTAGTCTAAGCGTGTTTCTTACACATTGATTATTGATGTGGCTCTGTAGGCTTAATAAAACAGGCTTGCCTATTTGCTATTTAGTTTCCGACTTTTTTTTTTGCGAAATGTTTTCAAGTATCCTTTCTAAGCGGGATTGACAATCCGAGTCTCACTAGGACGTCTTGGTCCACAGATGTTTGCCTATGAATGCCGCATATCATCTTGGAGACGGCGTGGGGTCAACTGGGTTCTCGCAGCTTCCGGATGGCCTTTAGAAACCCTCCCGAAGGGGAAGAACTTTGAGGGGTCCACAAGCTTGGGAGGAGAGGTTAGTGGACACATCCTTTTTTTTATTGCATTGTGAAGAAAACCCCGAGTTCTCTGTTGAAATTAAGAAGTTTTAATCACAACCAAAAATTCGCACCCTATTTATTTTTCCTATAAGGAAAATAATCAACATTCTAATTATAATATGTTTTCCTCAATTGGGATATTGCTCCGTTTCCAATTTAACAAATAATCAATCAATTTGTTATTTCATAAGGACCATTATGTGCCCTAAGAACAAAATGTGTTAAAGAAAAGGCAGAAAGGGAACTTAATAAACAAACCATACTGTTGTACAATTAACTGTGTAAATAAGTTAATTGTCAAATAGTGTTTAACATTTAGCTAGTGTAGTCTACTTTCCGTCCCTTCAATCCATTACTTCATCCTATTCAATAGTCTTATCAGCATTTTTGTCCCCATAACACAAAGGGAATCATTTATCCAAACTGAAATAATATGTGCCCTAATTAATTGCAATTTCATTCTTCATCTCCCAATCTCTCTTAATTGTATCTTGCTGATTGAATATGGATGTAAGTATTATCACTGGAACCCCAAGGGAGAAGTTTTCTGTTAGACACTTTGGAATCTTTTTTTACACACTATCGAAATTAGAGGTCATTCTATTTTCCCAGATTAAAGCAGACATGACTGCCCTCCAAACACTTGCTCATGCACAAAATTACATTCTGACTTACATTTGTGTACTTTGGCCTGTCCTTGAAATCCTGCAAAACAAGCTTTTGTGAAGCCACTGCAGCAATACAGCAATAGAGCTAGTGGCCTTGATTACCACACAGTATGCTCATACAACACTCAAAACACTTGCAAATACTCAGAATATAATATTATACATATATGCCTCGCGAGTCAACTCAATGTATTTATTGAAAATATTAATGAACACAGGCCAAATGATTTGATTTGAAGATCTAAGGGTCAAAGGGGTGTAGAGGAGACTAGAGCTATAGAAAGGTGCTGTTCAATAATGAATGGTAATACAAATACAAATAAATAATAAAAACCTGAGTAAGCCATGGAGAGAATATGAAGAAGTTTTCAAGAAGCACGCAGGCAAGACAGGGATGACGGTCTCCAAAATGAAGTGAGTTACACTAGTCAAGACAGGAAGTGATGCATGTATACTGTAACTATTTCCAGGCCTTTGGAAAAGAGGAAATTATTTATCTTGGTGATGGCCCTGAGGGGAAATCACACCTTTCACCATGAGGTGAAAGAGAAGCTGACATGAGACAAGCAAAGGTAGAGAGTGGGCCAATGGACAAATATAATAAAAACGGAAGGAGAGGACAAAGACCAGAAAATGTAATTCCACACAAGGAATTACTTGTGCATAGGAATGCCCGTGATCAGCCTGTGATAATTGAGTTAAATTCAGTTGAGGCTGCCTGATACTTTAGAAGAAGAATGGCATTTAGCAGATGCCTTTGTCCAAAGTGACTTACAATCATGTACAAAGTACATTTGTGGGGTTCGACATGTGGAGGTGGGGATCGAACGATCAACTCTCCGGTTAGTGGACAACCCTATACCCGCTGAGTTATGCTGCCCAGTTTACAGCTAGACAGCAATTAGCGGAGTCAAACGTAACAATTGGAAAGCTAGGCTCAATTTTATCTCTGAGAGTTTATTTGCATTTTTAATCTCAAATATCTCAAAAAATATAAAGTTTACAAAAATGAAGACCACTAGACCACTGGTCCTGGTGTCAGGGGAGACCACCACCCACACCCCGCATGTTTCCAGCTATTCCCCAACCAGCGAAGCACTGCCCTGGATGTGCTGGACCAACACACGCGAGATGGAGTAGACGCTTTTGTCCAAAGCGACTTGCAATCAGTACATTTGTCATACATTTGTGGGGTTTGGCATGTGGAATGTACTCTTTGTAAGTCGCTTTGGATAAAAGCGTCTGCTAAATGCCCTAAATGTAAATGTAATGACAGTTGGAGGTAGGGATCGAACCACTAACCTGCTCTACCCACTGAGCTATGCCACCCCCCGCCCCTGTTAATAGATTGCATCATTGTCAATCTTTCTCTCCAGCAGCAGAATAGGATCCATCTAGTCAACTCTAGATCACCCTTATAACAGCTACCCCTAGTGGTCTTCCCAAAATAATGCATCCACAGAAATACCTGATGTACAATGCCCCACCTAGCTCAGCCTGTAAGTCGGTCACCCATGTATCAACCCTGGTTTGATTTTGCTAAATGTCATTCCCCCTGTCTCAAGCCACATTCTTGTCCATCTTCACTCCATAAAGGCAGAAAATAAACATATGAAGAAGTAGTTGAAGACAACATGCCAAGTTAGGAAACCGAAAGACATCCTAGCACTTAACACTACACTTGGTCTATGAATCTATCACATTTTCTTGCTGCGTTTCTTGCAACTTCCGAGTCATCTAGCATTCAATTTTAAATGGTTTCATGTGGGATTACAAGATGATGGTCATTTGTATCACTAAAATGGTGTGTTTCATGTATTCCTAACCCAAAACCATAATAGGTGATTTGTGTCACAATTATCCCATCGAAATTTCTCAGTAGCTCTTGTGCTTGGTAACATCGCAGGTGGGAGTGTCTCATTCCACTTGTGATGTGATGTCACTTGTAATGGCTGATCACACTCACACCTGGTGGTAAAATAAGGGCCCTTTCAATTTATATCAGGGCGACAGACCAACCAGCCATGATTTTCCCTCTCCATTGTTGTCCGCCGTCGCGGACAGCTAAAAGATGGAGCAGATAAAAGACTAACTAGCAGAGATCATTCGCAAATATATAAATCTGCAATTTTCCATTTTCCACCGCCAACTCTTTCGAGACTGAACGAGTTGGAATTGTTATTATTTACATGACCATTTTGACTGTATACACAAACCTTTATCTATAACTATTATTACTTATGTGCTTGAAAATGACTCTCCATTGCCGGTCTATGTGCATATTCACAGACGAACAAGAGTACCGGCGCAGGTACCAAGGGGGCTACTCAATGCAGAAGCATAATTCAACCTCAAGGCCTTACCAGGTCATACCACATAAGAGTTGGAACATGGCCACATAGTAATCAAGTTAAACAGTAAAACTCTGTATGCATGTAAGTTTATTATTAGCACATAAACTTGGCTTTTCTTTCAGCTATGTGTATCGCGAGCATACAATAGTTGACCATTTGAACAGAATATCCGGTATTGTTTCGATTATCGGATCTCAGCCACTTAGGCTTCTGTTGAACTGCCATCACTTTCCATATCTTGCCATTGTAGCTAGTGTTCCTGACAGAACACATGATCCAGGAGAACTTGGATGTTGTCCTACTGGAAAGGTTGAAGGAGGTACCAAAATATCAAAATGGGTTCTGTGATATTGGTTTGGAAATAACTAGTCTCCTGCCTCCTTTTCTTTGCTAATGCTGTATTTGTATTTTTGTAATAAAGTATTTCTCCTTTGCACCATACAAGCAATCATTCTCCCAGTGTTGTTTGAACAGGTCTGGTAAGCAAAATATATTCGAGATCCTGACAAGGGGCGGTAGAAATGCAAGATTACCATATTATGAGCTGTCACTGAGCCTGCTGCTTAACCCAGGTTTGGGATTTTGGTGACCAGGGACTTTAATCCTGGCACATGCATCATTCCACTGTTCCCTGATAACTAAACTAAACAGAACTACAGACTGAAAGCTGCCAGTATCAATCTCATGCTGTCCATTTATTAAGAAGTTGGTGAAAAACATAGTTCGGTTAAATTTTCAACTAGGCCCTTGAGACTCGTGCCATATATGATCAATACAGTATTTAACAAAAGCTAAGTACATTATTCATCTTGGTGTGTGTGTGTGTGTGTGGCCAAAGTTGTGTGTTGTGTGCTATACAGTTTGCAAAATAGCATTCCTTATTATTATTGTGGTGTTTACTATTATCCTATTTTATTGCTTTTATTTTTGTTTCACTTGCCATGCCTACACATTTTAGAGTGCATTGTCAGAATATCATCTCCTTTACTTCTATGCCCATGTCCCTAATCCCTTTACTATTACATTATTTCACAGCTGTGTAAATTGAGGGAGCTGATTGTAATATTTGCACTCTGCCCTTAAACTTTTAATACTCTTCATAAATAAATATGAATAATCATAATAATCATAAATAATAGCTGTATCTTACTTCCATCATATCTTAACTTACTTTATGCATTTTAATGAAGCTATCTGCAAATCTAGGTTGACTGTTTGTACACAGAAGTTACCTATATACATTAAGTATAAACACAGGCACAGTATAAATAGTGCATTTACTACTATGTTTTTCAAGTATTGTTTTACACAGATCAAAATAACAAATTTTTTCAATTATTTATTTCATAATTTTAGATATCACCTGGGGTTTCAACATGCAAAAAGTGAAACATCAAATAACCTACATTTGAGGGGTCGTTGTTGCAAGCTCAATGCATGATTTATAATGGTGTTGTTACTTATACTGTGAGCTCTATGATTATAAACAATAATTCTGTGATGTAAGTGAAGTTTCAACCTGTTAAAGGGTACAGTGCTTTGGGAAATGATCGCTAATTGATTGGATTAATGTGTCCGAGGAAAGATCTAATGTATATGGATATCAATCTAGTCATGCAAACTCTTAATGTGAACCAAAGGGTGAAAGAAGGGGGTCCCCATATTAAGCAGATTGTCAAAATCATTTACATTTACATTTAGGGCATTTAGCAGACGCTTTTATCCAAGTTTATCCCAAGTTTCAAGCATTTCAATTGCTAGGTTAACCATTGCTAGTGTACATCTCTGGCATTTAGCTTAAATTTGTAGTTTGTAATTTGCTTTGTGTGTAACAGTTAATGTGTCATTTGTTATTACACATATTTGACCTTTGGTTTGACACATGACACTAAATGTATGATGCAATTTAATTTGAATTGTGGATGAATGAACACTAGATGATTTAATCAGTGGAAATTGCACTGGAGAAGGCCATGTGCACACATTTGAATAGGCAGATGCTAATGAGAATTCTGTAAATGAAGAGATGCTGTGCATAGAACAATAGTAATCACTGTTCCTGCTTACCTATAGTAGGTTTAGGAGTGTAGGTCAATGCCGAGGTCACTGTAGTAAGGGTTGATGGGGTTGATGCACATTCTTGAGTCTTTTCTTATTGTTCTATTTTGCTATTTTGCTTATTGCTGTGAATGGGCAAACAAATTGTACTACAAACTTGATTATGTACATCCCACATAGTTACATTTTTGAAACATACTAAGCTACTTTCCCTCCTGAAGTCGGGTAAATTATTCTACATCCTGAGTAAGAACACCTGCTGCTAATCCAATGTTAACAAATGGCACATTATGCTTATTTTAATTATATTGCTTATTTTCACATTTGGTTTTGTTTTATTGTGACGATATGCAGAGCGGACAAACTACTCAAAAGGCACGTCCATCCTTGTTTTCATCAATCCGTTGAAACTGCTTAAACGGTCCCTTTTTCACTGGTACTTCATAGTTCACGTCAATCATGTTGACATGGCCGTTGCCGCAAAATGTCTTCCAAATTCGGATCTATGCAAGCGATTTGTGCTTTGAATCTAAATTTCAGTTTTTACTGCTTCAGTCAGACATATTTGCACGACGCCAAGTGTCATTTTAAAGTGTAATCTGGTTATGCATCTCCACTCGTACTTGTACTGTAGCTCACAACCAACAAACCTTCACATTATAGGGGTGTAATTGGTCATCCTTAATAATACGAATTTATATTTATATAAAAAAAAATACTATAATATGACAGAGACGATTTTACGTAGATATAAAATTGGGGAAAACAAGATAGTCCTGTCATTTCAACAGAGTAATGTAATATAAGTCTTGCAAAGAGGTGGTACCCCTTCACGTTTCGGTATGTTGTCGTCCACAGCGCGCTCTGCATTTGGCGCTAGAGTGGCATTCTGGGTTACTGTACGAGGCATCGGAACACTTAGGGTTGTTGGGTATTGGTTGGTGTATTTTCACTCCTTTTAACTCAACGTGGGCACCTATTCATGGGCAATCATGTCTGACGAAGAGTCAAAGGTCCCTGACGAACTTTTCAAAGATGTCAAATTCTATGTGGTTGGGGATATTGATGAAAAGGTAAGGCTTTGGACCTTAGCTTATAGCTTACCTAGCATGCTAACAGGCTAGTTTCACAAACATGATTGCATTTCCATTGGAAAGGCTAACAGCTAACATGCTATTATGCTATTTGGCGATAAGGAAGCTATTATCGTCAGCTACATTATTTATTTTGAGAAATAAACAAAATATATCTTTCAAGTTCAACCGCATTGTTTATTTAGAATAACCTTTATAAAAGTGGAGATGATACATTCTGCATGCCCGGAATAACGTTAGCTCGTAGTTGTACACTTGGATATCGTTGTCCATTGGCTTGTATTCTTTGACAGCGTCTTCCCTAGCTATAGTGAATGCTTATGTCCTGTTATCTTGCGATACGTAGTTCGGATAAACTTGTATTTTATGATTTTCTTCACGTGTAACAATTGTGATTGAGGTGCAATCAGATGACCATTGTTTTGCGGTAGCTCAAATAATGTGATGTGAATTTTTGCTTTGATTATTCACTTTTATCCACTCAAGTGTCCAGGTGTCAAGTGTCCAACAAGATCAGTAGAAACGCACGCAACTGGACTGTGATTCCTAGGGATGTTGTTGTCTTGTACACATTTATCAAGATTGTGTACACGCTCTGTGTCAGTTCTCTGCAGTTACTGGAGTGCATGACTGTAGATACTGTAATTTAACCTCAGCCTTTTGGAAGAGCCATGTTTTTGAAATGCATTTTATAGTGTCGTTGTATTTACCTATTCTGTCTGCTTTGGCTATCGTAGATAGTTAAGCTGCTTAAAGCTGGGAAAGGCAAGGAGGTGTCTTACAATGCCTTGGCCACGCATATTATTGCAGAGGATGGGGACAACCCAGAGGTGGGCGAGTCAAGAGAAGTATTTGATCTGCCTGTGGTAAAGGTGAGTGTAAGTAAGTGTCCATTTGTAACTGTAGTGGTACAACTGGACACTGCAAATGGACACTGCACAAAGTTTCCCTAGTTGTTAGACATATGTTTACTTAATTCTGGAAATAAGCTATTCAAGGTAATAATTTACACATGTAACTATAATGTGCTGCTGTAAGTGGTTCACAAATAATTACTGAGTTCAGACACCACATGAATGTTTATCATCTCTTAATCATGTTTTTTAGACTTGATTTTTTCTATGTATATGCTGAGTTAACATGGTTTTCTCTTATTCTTTCCAGCCATCCTGGGTTATCCTATCGGTTCGATGTGGAGACCTGCTGCCGTATCCTTAAAATGGCCACATTTTGATTTGGTTTAAATTCATATGAAAATTCATAACTAATTGTAATGGATACATTTGCTATTTGCTGTTCTCCCTTAACCTAAGTTCCTGCAGAGTTACTGGATTTTCCCCAGAGTCGGGCCAGATATTTTTTGGAGTAACAGCATGTCTTCCCAAAGTAAGAGTTTGTAGATAGTACTACATTGGTAGGCATTTCATGAGACAACAATTGCCAACATCTTTTATAAATCCCCTTAACCTGACATTTCTTTCAGGTATAGTCTATTATTGAAAACCATTTTCTGTACTGTCCTTTAACATGCCCAAAGGCAGAAATTTATGAAAACATCCAGCTGTCCCCAAAATTATATTTACCTTTTTATTCTTTCCATATAGATTTACTAGGGGTCTTACGAAATCCATATAACCCTATTGTATATGTTATCATCATAATTATTATTATTATCTTGATAAATTCACCCATATCTCAAAAAACATGGGCAAAAGTTGTATAAATTGGCAGGCTTGTAGAATGTTTAGATGAGTAACGGATGCAAAGGGTGGGCCAGAATTTCCCATAGGTCGCCCTATAATCAGCGCTTGATTGTAAACAACTCAACAAGCTGCCATTTCCACTAGAAAAGTTCAATATGCATGAAACTTTGTGAACGTGTATCATTCCTCATGATGAACAACATTATTGGAACCCATGGGGACAGACATACTGCCCCTGCTGGGTGATTCAAACAGTCTACTGTGTTAATCCGACCTTGATATCCGACCTACGTATTGTGGGACAGGACACAAAATCAAGTTATGTCTGATGTATACCTAACACCATTCTCATGATGCTCGCCATACCATGTATGACCCCGTTACCTACAACTGTATTTTATTACTGAGTCTATATCAAACTCTAGGCACAGTAGAGAAAATATTAGCATCTGTGAAATTGTTGATTTGATACATGAAATTCTGTTGTTCATGGACTAGCTTCCTGATGACCTCAATGCCTTGTGGGCTTATGTTACCTTCTACGGAGGAGATTGCCAGCTGAACCTAAATAAGAACATCACTCACCTTGTGGTCAAAGAACCGAAAGGGGTGAGTTGCCACTTTTGTGTCTGGTTGTGTTGCTAAATGTGCTGCGATTATAGGTAGGTATCGGATCCACCCCAATCATGAGTAAAACATTGGAAAAAAGGACCAATATCGTTCTTTGTTTTGTTGAGTTTGCATTCACTCTAAATTTCTAAGGCTCAATTTCTATTTGTTTTGAATGCATGTTTTATTGGAATAACGCTTCAAACAGCAAAACTGCAATATCAGAGTACAGTAAGTGCTGTGTGGAAGACTTCAGTCTATTTTGGATCCACTCTTTGTCCGAATCTGATTCGTTTACGGCAGAGCTTCAATGTAAAGCGGGTTGCATACCAGGTGAGCCGCGGAGCAGCGCATCAGGCAGCGTCGCATAGTAGAATGACAACACACGTCGGAAGATTCCAGTTCAGGTCTTGTTCTGTGTTTTAATATGACGGATGGAAATGAGGGTTTTGATAACTTTCCACCAGTGCTGGAAGTTACTGAGCAGCTGTATGTAGCGCTCTCATTCGAAACACGACCCTCGAGTTCCAGTTAATACATATGGGTAAAAAGGTGGTTTGTGCACTGCAAAGTTTCAATTAAATTGCACCACGGGACAGGTGCTATTCAAGATGAGAGCATGTGAACAAAATAAACAAAAGCACTATACTGGATTACAGATCACCAGAAAATGAAAAAATAAATTGTAGCTGGAGTACATTATCAATCACCAGCCTGTAATTGTATTGTATTATTAGTAGGTAGCTATTGTTATATGGGGGGGGGGGAGAATGTGCAAGGTGTAAGTTGTAAAAACATTGAACAATTTAACGAGTGAGTTAAACAGTTGGATGTTACGTGACGTACCAAAGACATGCCAATACTGCGACAAAGTGGCTTAAAAAGGTGTGTAAGAAAATTTGTAACGGTGCCACCTAAACGTTAGTGGCACCAGTGTCACCAGTAGAAATGGTTAGTCTTGACCCCTGAACGTGAGAGATCATACACCGAATGGATGGAAACCTTTAACTGTTTTGGTCATCAAGTGTGTGGAAGTCAACGATTTTCCCAACACAGCCACCACACACACCAACCGGTTCCATTCCCCAACAACCCAGTCTTGATTCTCAAAAGTCGCAGATCGTGATTGCAAACTCGTGAACAAATACTTGACTTTAGCGTAAAATAGCTTTTGCACTCAGTTTTTTCGGAACATAAAGAACTACTGAAGAACTATGGATGAATTCATGGAGTGACTGCATGTACTGTATGTCCTGTGTGAGTTGAACTCCATTTCACAAATCTATCACACTTTTTTTTTTTGCCGTCATGGCTTCTGTTGTTATACATTTACATTTAGGGCATTTAGCAGACGCTTTTGTCCAAAGCACCTTACTTAAGTACATTTGTCAGAAGAAGGTGAAACACTCCTCTGTCCTGACGTTGGCGGGTAGCTCGTTCCACCACTGTGGTGCCTTCTTCTGACAAATGTACTTTTTGTAAGTTGCTTTGAATAAAGGCGTCTGCTAAATGCCCTAAATGTAAATGGTGCCAAAACGGAGAAGTGTTGTGATTTTGCTGTCCGCCCTTTTGGTGATGGAGGTACCAGTTGACCATCCTCAGTTGAACAGATCATGTGATTCTACCCCTGTAGTATAACGGATCAATGGATGGATCAATCAAGTTTTTTGTGTTATCTGAAAAACCTGAAAAAAATGTAGAAGGTTTGTGACAATTTATGATTTTACATAGTGGTGCTAGAATGCTTAATGCTAGCAGTTAAACGGGGAAAAATAACAATAGTTTTGTAATAATACATTATAACATTCCTCTTGAATGTTATGTTGTAGTTAAATACACTGTCATAATTTTTCCTTGTTACTATACCTTCATGTTTCTTTTAATCAGCAAGGTTGTCTGTGATATTTGCTCTCAAGGCATTGTTTTAATTATGTTTTACCCATATACATCCACACTGTTAGGGAGTGCCTTTTACCTTTTCTTCAATTGAGATTGTTTCCTGAGTGGTAATCCCCACACTTGCTAGTTTTGCACCACTTTGAGAACTACACGATGGAGGGAGCTGTACTGATTTGCTGTCACTTGCTGGCACAAGTGCTTTCATAGCTGATATCATTATTTGTAATGAAAGCCTGAGTAATGATCATTTATTAACATCTTTAGTTGTATTTCTTGAAATACTAAATTTTAAATGAGTTGAGGGATTGTGGGATAGAGGGGTGACTTTATATTATATATATATGTGATATTTGTAAATTCTAAACTAAATGTAGCATATGACTTAACAGTCGATTAAGTTAGATTGTAGAGTAGATTGTGGAGTTGTTTTCAGAACAACTTGTTGGTGAAGTAAATATAAAATTATAAGCAGTTATAAAGTGCCAAGACGTACAACATACAAGTGCATGAGGGGAGGGGGGGGGCAGGGTAAAGGTAAAGGCCATTTAGCAGACGCTTTTGTCCAAAGCGACTTACAATCAGTACATTTGTGGGATTCAACATGTGGACAGTTGGAGGAGGAGGGGGATCAAGGGGATCGAACCACCGACCCTGCAGTTTGTGGACGACCCGCTCTGTCCACCCACTCTACCCACTGAACTACTGCCGCAGTTAGGTAGAGGATGGATGTTATGCAGGGTTCGGGTGAACTCTGAACAAGTGAGTCTTGAGTCTCTTGGCCAGGAGCTCGCTCCGTCACTGCTCTTCTCCAAAATGGAGAAGAGTTATGATTTCGCCGGACGACCATTTCTATGTTTGCAGTGCAGGACAGTTGATTGAGTATTACACCAAGTTTCCTCGCAATCGGTGAAGGACATACTGCAATGCCCTTGACCGAGACCAGTAGGTGAAGACAGTCTTTCCCTGCCATGAAGAGGAGCTCAGTCTTTGCGAGATTTAGTTGTAGATGATGCGCAGTTGTTCAAGTGCTGATGATGTCTGCCAGACATTCTGAGATGCGTGTTGCAGTCAGAGTGTCTAAGGGGGGGGAAGGAAAGGAACAGGTGAGTGTCGTCCGCATAACAGTCATAGGAGAAACCGTGTGATGTGATCACAGAGCCTAAAGTTCTGGTAGGGGGAGAACTGACGCAGTCCTAGTACTGAGCCTTAATGGCAGGGGGTTTGGACAGGGAGCCATTCCATGCAACCCGATAAGTGCGATTCATAAGATAAGATGTAAACCAGGATAGCGCAGAGTCAGTAATACCGAGATCAGCGAGAGTGGCGAGGAGGATCTGGTGGTTCACGGTGTCTTGCAATATTGCAATATCTTTAGGCTATATTGCAATACACAATATACAGTGGGGAAAATAAGTATTGAACGTGTCGACATTTTTCTCAGTAAATATATTTCTGATGGGGCTATTGACATGGAATTGTCACTAGATATCGGTAACAACCCAAGTAATCCGCACATACAAAGAAATTAAAATTTACAGTATATGTCTATGAATTAAGTTATGTGTAATAAAGTGGAATGACAGGGAATAAGTATTGAATACATGAAGAAAAGGAGGTGCAAAAAGGCATGGAAAGCCAAGAAACCAGCTAAAATCTGAGTATCTAGAAGGCAATCCTGCATATAAAAAAGGTTTGTCACTACCAAGGTGTCACATAATGGGCTTCACATGATGGGTAAAAGCAAATAGCTCGCTCAAGACCTTCACAACCCTTTTGTTACAAAACATATAGATGGCATTGGTTACAGACGTATTTCTAAACTTCTGAATGTTCTAGTGAGCACTGTTGGGGCCATTATCTGGAAGTGGAAAGAACATCATTTAACCAAAAACTGGCCACGACCAGGCTCCTTGCATGATGTCTGATAGAGAAGTCAAAACAATACTCAGAAGAGTTGTCCAAGAGCCAGAATATGGTACTGGCAGACTTCATATAATTGAAGGAAGGATGAATGGAGAAATGTACTTAGACATTCTTGATAAAAATATGCTGCCATCTACCAGGAGTTCAGAGTTCATAGAAGAGGCCCACGGAACCTTCAAGATTTGAAGACGGTTTGTGTGGAAGAATGGGCCAAAATCACACCTGAACAATGCATGCGACTAGTTTCTTAATACAGGAGGCATTACACCTTTGTTGTCATTACAACAAAGGTTTTTCTACTAAGTATTAAATACATTTTAAATACTTATTCCCTGTGTCATTCCACTTACACTATTACACATTTATTACACACAATTTATGGACATATATGTTTTGATTTCTTTGTAAGTGTGGATTACTTGGGTTGTTACCGATATATGACAATTTCATGTCAATAACCCCATTGGAAATATATGTACTGAGAAAGATATTTGCATGTTCAATACTTATTTTCCCCACTGTATATGTAGATATTTTGAAAACTCTTCTTAATGCTTGATTTTACCATTTGATGCATATAGCCACACCAGTAAGATGATTCTAGTAGTCCCTGCAACATACGTCAGCGTTAAAACTTTCTTGTTTATATTAATTAGGGGTTTATATTGGAACACTTTTAAAATGCAAAAAGGGGGAAATCACTAAAATGTTCTATTTAACAAAACAGTTAACATTTATTTAAACCAGGCAATTGCACACAGGCTTTTCTCGGCTCCTATATGAAAATTAAAGATTCTATGATGTAGGCCTGCTGCGTACATACTGTAGCCTACTTTTATAGAGGTTCTGTTTTGGGAGAAAATCTGAATTGGCCTCAACTTTTACGTCATGTGACACAGCACCACAATTCCCCTGTGACTTGGCTAAATTTCCGAAGATGCTGTTTCACACATCCGGAGTCTCATCAGCATGCCTCGCAAACCAAGAGCTGTTTTAAACGTGGTAATATGTCTTATATGATCATCAATATAGTAATATATGCTATTTTAACAGTCTAGCTGAAATAAGACGGTAATTTTGAGACAAACAAAGTAAAATCCTATGTTTTGCCAGTCTTCCCCAAAGAGTTTGTGAACGTTCTACTCTGAAGCCAGGTGGCATTCATTTCGTGATGTTGGACTGCCAAGTATACTCTTTAACGTCACGACCAAGGGACACAGGCAGTGCAGCATCTGAGAGAGGGTTAAGCTTCTCGGACTTACACTTACACAACACTTATAGTATAACATCATGGTATGTGTGGATGTGCAGATGGAGCTCATTCTGGATAGTCGTTGATTCTGATGATCGTGTCCAAGAGCAGGTTAGGCCACACAGTGTAATGCTACAGTGCATGTAGAGGTGTGGCTTTGTCTCCGCAGCGGTTTATTTTGATGTCCGAGTGAAGATTACGCTTCTTGGACACCTATAGTATAATGCTACGTGGCGTGTGGCACATTTCATATACAACATCGCTCGTTATAAATCTGCTACATAAAAGTTGCCGTGGGTCGTAACACGCTCTCTCTCATTCATAGGACTCTTAGCCCAAATAAATTTTCTTTATCTCATAATATTCTAATTCAAACTGAAACAGTGAATTCACCTACATTTTCACATTTTTAACTGCTTGGCCATCCGTAAGTGTGTGTAAGTCCGTCCATATGGGTGTGTTTTTGTATCTGGAGGGAAATAGAACAGAGAAAGAGGCTAGAGAGAGCTAGAGGGGTAGGTTCATATACATCAGTAGATGCACTAAGACACATCATCAGTGATGGAACGTGGGGTCATCGGGTGTTTCGGGTCTTTCAACATCATAAACCCTTACCCAGGCAACCCAGCCGGGATTGATCAAGTTCCGACTTGTGTCTAAGTAGCATGTACACATGGATCGCCCCTCTTGATCCACAACCATCTAAAGGCCTTCTCAGCTGCCTCTGTGATGGTTTTGATGGCCTTTCTCTGGCGTGCACCTGTGATTCCAAGTAGGCTATATGCTTTGCAGAGAGATCACGCTACAAAGCCTCTACAGCCCACCTCTATTGGCACACACTGGGCACGCCACCCCCATCTGCGGCACTCCTCCACTAAGTCGGCATACTTACCACGCTTCCTCTCATTGGCCTGCCCTCCTCCCAGGGAACTGTCAGCTCTATTAGGACCACCTGTTTTATTGAATCTGAGAACAGAACTATGTCTGGTCTCAGGGTGGTTTCCGCGATGTGCTCTGAGCTGCTTCCCCAGGTCAGCCTTCATCTGCCAGTCTGCTGCGGTTCCAAGGAGTCCCCCTGCCCCCCTAGGCTGGGGCTTAGGCTTCTCCCCTGCTCGGACAAAAGCAATCGCCTGCCTTGCTGGTCAGGAAGGCTTGTTCTGGTGATACTGGGGAAGATGGTTTCTGCTATCACCTTCAGCACCTGGTCGTGACGCCAAGTATAGCGTCCTTCTCCCAGGGCTTTTGGGCAACAGCTGAGGATATGCTCTAGCGTTCCTCCTCTGAGGCACAATGATGGTATGTCAACCTTGCCCCAACAGAAGAGGTTGGATGGGCGTGGTTAGACGTCATAAATGAACGCAATCAGGAACTTGATCCGGTAAGGTTCAGCTTGCCAAGGCTCGGACCAGAAGATCTTACGGTCCACTGCCTGTTCCCATCTCGTCCATTCACCTTGCTGTCGCATCCCCACCATCTGGCTAGCACGCAGTTCCTCCACACCAGCTCTCACCTCCTCTTGGACCAATCGGCGTCTGTCTTTGCCCAGGGCTCTGTCATAGCACGTGGTAGGAATGCTACCAAGCCCTGCTCGTCCAGATGCCACTGGGCCGACCAGCACGCTGTGATGCAAGCGTGACTCAGCCTGCTCGACTGCTTCCTGCGCCCTCCACTTCCTCCCAGTCCTGACTACAATGCCAGCCTGGGAGACTTTCGGGTCACTGGATTCCCTGTACTGCAGTACCTCTCTTACCTCTCTCTCTTAACCATGAACTCCTCATTCAGGCTACTAATGGGGAGCTTCAGTTTATTGCACTGCCCATACAGAGCGATGCTACTCAGGCTTCGTGGCAAGCCCAGCCATCTACAGAGGTAATGACTGATCCTCCTCTCGAAGCCCTCTACTGATGTTATTGCGAACTCGTACACAAGCAGGGGCCACAGAATCCTAGGGAGAACACATTTACATTTACATTTAGGGCATTTAGAAGACGCTTTTATCCAAAGCGAGTAAGAGTACATTTGTCATCAGAAGGCGAAACATTTCATTGCTGCTAATACAGTACGAAGTTACCAGAACAAGTTTCAAGCATTTCAAGTGCTAGATTAACCATTGCTAGTGTACAACATCTCTGACTAAGTGCCAAATTACAAAGAGCGGTCAAAGTGCCGAATTTACAAAGAGCGATCAAAGTGCAAAATACAAAGAGTAAAGATTAAAGTGCCAGGACATACAACAAATAAGAGCATGAGGATAGTTATGTAGGGTTCAGGTGAAGTCTGAACAGGTGGGTTTTGAGTCTCTTCCGGAAGATGGGGAGTGACTCTGCAGTCCTGACATTGGCAGGGAGCTCATTCCACCACTGCGGCGCCAAAACGGAGAAGAGCTGAGATTTCACCAGCCGACCTTTTCCT